>BJCM01064247.1:0-43893 GCA_018326385.1 Flaveria bidentis | reverse complement strand
TGCAAATCATGTATCAAAATACTTGACCCTTTGTTTGCTGTCAAAAAGAACAGTTTTGACCTATCTTCACTAATAAGGCAATAACTTGAGTTCTACACGTCCAATTTAAGTGCGGTTGGGCTTTCTGGAAAATAGATTCACAAACACAATTTGGACCCAAGAAACGCAGTGATTGAGTTTATTATCATTAAGTTACAACGTTCACAAGTTGGCTAACAGAATCTGCCAGAACTAGATTTATCAAGTTTTAGACTAAACATGCAACCTAACAATGTTCCATGACTTCACAAGACCATGTTATCATCTAAAAGAGTTTTGACACTCACCAAGGTGTGTTTACACGTTCACAAGTTTTAGAGAAATCCAAACCATACAACTTATATCCAAACCCCTTTCTATAATCATTACACGACCCAAACTTCGTTTCTTAATAATCGACAAACACCACCCATTTATCATTCCAAGCCTACCTCACGGCTATGACCCACCCTTTTTCACTACACAATAGGGAAAACACACACACATGCACACAAGCACATGCATACCACACACACAACATACAAGAACATATATACACACATACGGCAGGGACATATACATGTATACATGTACGACAGAAAAGAACATACATGATAAACAACCTGCACCAAACCATCGACATACAACACACACGCACATGCGCGAAAGACACACAACACCATAATCACTAAACCGCAACCCACTGACGAGAGTAGAACTAAAACCGCAACGCGACGAACCGCAAGTCATGGGTGAGTAAATCTTACCGGTTAATGTACGGGTTGATTCGATTCTCAATCAACCTATCAGAAACAATGTCGCTGCTCCAAGAACTCTCGGTTGAAGCGGAGAAGGCATCAAAAGGTGTGCGGTTGCCGGAGGTTAGAAACTCGCGAAAGAGACCGCCGGATGAAGCTTGTTCCAAGAGATCTGAGGTCGAAGGCCGGGAGGTGGGATGAGCTTCGGTGGTTTAGGGTTATGGTTGTTAAGAATGGCCGAGAAAGGAAGACTTCGGTTCTTTTATTAAAGGGAGTTTGTTTGTTTAAAGTTACACTCGGGTCCCTATAGTTTTCATAATGCAATTTAGGTTGGATTTGTTTAATAAATTTTAAAGTTAGTTGCTAATACTTATAATAATTACTATAGTCTTTTAATATTAATAAAATTTATTAATAATAATAAATTTATTGGAGAAACGTTAGATTATGAGGGCGATGGTAATTTGGAAACACGAGTTGTCACAGTTGTAACTCATCATTAATACTATTCAGAACATCCTTCTAACCTTAACTATAAAAGCAAGCTTTAGGTTTTTCTTTTCATTTGCTCATTCTTAAAAAATCTCACTCGTATATCTTTTTTTCACCCATTTGTTTTAATCAATTTCAAGAATTTCCTTTTAAAAGTAATTTCAAGAAGTTTATAATACTTAGGTAATCTTATATTATTGTTATATTATGTATTTCTATATTGTTTCAATCATCCTAACATCCAATTATTCTCATAACTTTATGTTCTTACTTTTATTCTTTCTTCTACAAAATCTCTTTTAATTTTAATCATTATAATTTGATCATTAAACTTCTAACATTCACTAACCTTATAACAATCACTAACATTCCTAAATCAAGCTAACGTAAACAAAGAATCTCGTTTGCATATGAACGGCTATGCCGCCGCAATCGGTTATTCCACAAGATTATTTCCCTAAGTGATGCCTATGCCGAAGTCTTGGAAGATTTTTATATAACTCAAATGAAGTCTAATATATCATATATTGACATAATAAATTTGTTCAAACCCGTTTCATGCTTTCACAATTTTAAAAGTTCACATAAGTGTCTTACTATAATTTTGGCAGAATATAATCTGACTTCAACCGACCTAGCTTGATCATAATAAACTAAATTTGAGTAAAATTAGATGCCAATATTAAATTTATTGAATTAACTTTTTAACGATAGTTTATACGTCTTTAAAATCAATCGGACGACTCAACAATAGCCTTCACAAGATTAGTGCGTATTTCAGCACCTTCTTTCTTTTGATGATATTTTGACCTATTTACGGATCTTTTAATAAACAAATTTCTGAATGAAAGTTGTCCGGGAGACTTTGAATTAGTCAAAGGTAAATTTTTATAATTTTATAAAACCGTTTGTTATTTTTAAAACTTGTTCAAACACGTACCAAACATTTTGTCCTGAATTTAAGATTGGTGCAATAATTCTTTTTCAATCTACCTTTTGCTTTTTGGCATTTTCTAAACGTCCTAACTTCTTGTAATGAATTCTGACCTCAAGTTATTGTTTCTTTTTATCCTTTAGTAAATCACCTTATCTGACTCTTAAACATTCAAGTTTTCTTATATACTCTACAATCATCATTATACAATGTGAGTCTTCCATGTGAGTTCTACATGTCCTTTTTTATTTTATTTCATATCTTTTTGGGTGAAACATGTTAACCTTATAAACTTACACTTGTAAAGATCTTGATACTTGTAAATGCACATGCAATTCATATTTACTTTTGTCATAGTTATTTATAATATTGTGAGTCTTATATGATGGACATTATATGTTGACAATCAATAACTATTGCTAGTCTGGTGATGTCATTAATCTATGGGCCTGACAAGTCTATTTGGTGGTAAAGCTGAGGTTATTGCTGCCTTCTGATGACGTATGCTTGTTCATCATGGGAACCAAGTACACTTAACAAATTATTATAAACTTGTAATTGATGTTCTTGGTCAAGTTTGATTGTAGCTATATGTTATCTATAAACTTGCTTTATTTGTAACCATTGATATGAATTGCTACTTGTAAACTTTTATTTATATATGTATATGCTTAACCCATGAAAACTCATCAACTTTCAAAGTTGATCCTTTTACTTTTAACATGTCTCAGGATTGCTATTTGAGGAATTATTTTTGCTCATATAGGACTTGGACTTAGTTTAATTAAATATCTTATGTTGTTGTTTAATTCTTTGTTGTATTGTAACGACTTAATTGCCTAGTATTATTCAATGAAAAATAGCTTTTAATATTATTTCAACTTATTTAATTCCATGAGCTATGAACAATCATTTCACATTTGTCCGCCTCGATGATTCTGCCGTCGTGTGAGGTGTGACAATATATTTTATAACAAAAAATTGTATAAATTAATATAAAATAGAAAAGGTTGTATATATATTTCAACCCGAAATTTTAAATATTCTTTGAATTTGAAAAAATTATTATTATATAAATTAAAAAAACAGAACCGTTTTGGGCCCGAACCGGTACCCAAACCGGTTTGGTAGGGTTGAGCTTTTTAGGTTTGAAACCGGTTTCCAACCCGAACCGGTTTAGGGCCAAACCGGTTTTGATCGAAGTTGATGAAACCGGTTTGGACCCCAAACCGGTTTGGGTTTAAACCCGGTTTGTACATGTCTACTTGTAATAGAAGAAAAATAATAGAAAAAAGGTCTATGCATGTCTTGAACCCTCAACCTCCACTATAAGATAAATGGGTACTAACGAGCAACGTTCGGTTCTACTATGGGTTATTGTCTTACTGTGAACAACAATATATATAACTAGCATACACAGAGGTTGAAAAAAGTAAATTTGAAATAAATAAAAATATAAATTATCAGTGACTATTAAAAAGTTTGTAATATACACTCATGTAAATATCAATTAAATAAATGTGTATACATATAAATTAAATGAAAGAATTAAATAAATAAAAAAACAATATTAATGTTTATAAACATTAAAAAACTTTTTTGTATACAAATGTTAACAATATTCAGTTAACAACTTCTCAAACTTTAAAAATAATCTTCTTAGAATATCCCATTGCATTGTAGTATCCTAAAATTAAATATATAAAAAATTAAGGATATATAGCATATATATGTTTTATAAGATAAATATTATAAGAACGAGATACCAATTTTATTAGTTGAACAATACATCCTCCTCAACTACAAAAAACTTAATAGAGTAAGTTTCTATCATATTATTATACATTGTCTACCTTCATAAACGAATCACAATATGATATGTTAAGATCCTTTAAAAAAGTTAATTCGAATACTGATGATATCATGTTGAGCAAGTCAATTTGAAGGTTTAACAAAAACATATAAACCAGTATATACAAAAAAAATAAACAAAGTGAAAGTTACGGTCGTAGGATAAAATAATATAGGTGTTAATGTTTATCATTAAAACTTGCTTTTTAAATCAAAGTGTACGTAATATTGTAATTAAATGCAATGTGAAATGAGTTGAAAATAATGATTGTGTGAATAATAGAAAAGTAAGAGAATTTTTTTATGAAAAATACCTTGACTATTTGATCATATGAGAAGTTATTTCTTTGTGTATTTCTTAAATATATTTGATAGTGAAAAAATAGTAAATATAAAAATAATTGTTGTATATACAAAGTAAAATAATGATGTCATGTTATATGATACATGTAACTATTATAAGATTTTGTTAAAATATAAAAGTTTTTTAAATTTAAAATTATTAACCCAAAATACTCAGATTGATTGTTATTATTGGAATGTAAAATTTATAAACTACATATGTTTAATTTGAGTATTCAAAATGTTAGTTTTAAGTTTTAATTAATTATTTAGTTATTTTTAGATAAAACCTCAGAGTAATTACCAAACGATATTGAAATTTAAAGTTTTTAAATTTTCATTTTATTCATTAAGTTGAAAATCTAATTTTGGAATTTTAGTAGTTAGACATTAAATACTATTTAAATGTGATTGTGAGTTTTTTTATCCATATTGCTAATAAAATATCACATGACAATTGTATATTGTAAAGATGTCATGTGGTAATATATTGCTTAAAATCTTGTCACGTGACTTAATCTATTTTTTTATTATATATTAGTTTTAGTAAACCTATATATATATTAGTTTTATGTAAAATACCTTGACTCTTTGATCATATGAGAAGTTATTTCTTTGTGTATTTCTTAAATATCTTTGATAGTAAAAAAATAGTAAATAGAAAAACAATTGTTGTATATATACAAAGTAAAATAATGATATAATGTTATATGATACATGTAACTACTATAAGATATTGTTAAAATATAAAAGATTTTTAAATTTAAAATTATTAACCCAAAATACTCAGATTGATTGTTATTATTGGAATGTAAAATTTATGAACTACATATGTTCAATTTGAGTATTCAAATTGTTAGTTTTAAGTTTTAATTAATTATTTAGTTATTTCTAGATAAAACCTCAGAGTAATTACAAAACGATATTGAAATTTAAAAGTTTTTAAATTTTCATTTTATTCACTAAGTTGAAATTTTAATTTTGGAATTTTAGTAGTTAGACATTAAATACTATTTAAATGTGATTGTGAGATTTCTTTTATCCATATTGCTAATAAAATGTCACGTAACAATTGTATATTGTAAAGATGTCATGTGGTAATGTATTGCTTAAAATCTTGTCACGTGACTTAATCCATTTTTTTTTATTATATATTAGTTTTAGTAAATCTGTGTATTACGCGGGTTGAATAAAAAAGATTAAATAGAATAAAAGGCTATTAATTATAAATCGATATTATCAAATATGATATGATTTGAAATCTTTCTTATTATAAATAGAATGAAAGTTTTATTTCAAAAGAAACATTTGAAAAATATGGTATAATTTAAAAGCTTTCTTATTACAACTCTTAATTTTAATTACTTTTTGTTTAAAAAAATTATTTTTTATAAACACCAATTTTAACATATTTTATATTTTTAAAAACATTTGAAGTTTTAAAATTTTAAATTATATAAAATTTTATTTTTTAAAAATAACATTAATAAAAAGATCTCTTTTATAACTTATTAAATAATTATTTTAATCTAAAAATAAAGAAAATATATTATTAGTAATTTATGTGATTTTTAAATGGGAGAGAAAAGCAGAAAAAAACTAGTGAGAAGAAAATATAGTGTTGATATATATTTCTACTAATTACTTTTTATTAGAGTAAGATATATTTTTATAACACCGTGACATTAAATGGATGGAGGAAACATTGTCCATTTATTCTAGATTGTTTTCTTAAATTTTGAGTATATCATTGTAAAGTCCGTATTTATTTCTACGTTTTGATATATCTTTTAGTCAAAATCAAGATAGGTCGAATATTATATTGTAAAATTCAATTTGATGTTCGTTTATGCTAATTTCACAACAATGTTATTTTGTAGCTGACAACCTTATGTTGTGCTTGCATATTTTTATAATTCAGTTTGTTGTTCCTCATCTATAAAGTTAAAAGAACATAAATATATTTTAAATTTCACATGACTCATTTTTGAATTTTTGTTATTGAAACGAATATAAAGAAATATTATAATTTAAAAGTTATAAGAGAAAGCCAAAAATATGCGTAAAATTTTTATAGAAATTAATATTATAATTTAAATACACATATTTACATATAATACAATTACTATCATTAGTTACAAATTGTTATACAAAGAGAATATAATTATGCATATATTTATAGAAGAATATAGGAATAGTAATAATAATGATATTTTATTAAATCCAAATTCACATTCATAAAATAACTCAAAAGTTGTTTTAAGATTAATGTTTATTATTTTTGCTTGGAGCAAACCGTTACCAAAGATAGAGTGATGAAGTTTTTTAGTTAAAAAATTTTTATTACCGATTATTGTGTGCAGCCGTAACATTGTTCGGGTTTCAAGCTCGTTAGTATTGTTTTTATTATTGCAGTTATTTTGTTTCGTAAGATTTTCAAAAGGCTGTAACACAATCCATTCGGTTTTGGGTATTAATCTGCAACGTGTGTAACCTAATCTTTGGATCATCATCTCCGGCTATTATTGTTTATCCCAGCTAAGCTTTGGTTAGTCGTGTCACATGCGCAACGCGCGTAAGAGGATATAACTAGTTAATTTAATCACGTGGAAGAACCCATGTCTCAAAATCTACCCTAAGGCTTATTCGTTTTAGCTTTCTCTTTTACTCACGGTATCATCACATTCATCGCACCTAGACATCTTTTCAATGAAACTAATGGAATTCTCTCACGTTTTGTGGCACGAATTGCACTTAAAAAAGCCAACAACATCAAATTGAATTTAAAATTTTGACAAGAATTGCATTTAGAAGATTAAAAATTAAACTTTAACAAAAAGGTTTGGCTAGCCAAAGCAAATAGGTAGCAAGGGCGACCGCCCTATTTTTTTTTCTTCGGTAGTGTTAAATTTTTGTCTGTTAATGTAATTTTTTAATCTGATAGTGTAAATTATTTTATAAATTTCAAATCCCCCCTTAAAAAAATAATTTTGCCCATGCCCTTCTACGAGAGTGTTCAAACTCTGTCATCGATAGGTAGTGTTGCCTCTATTTCTCAAACCCACAACCTCCCCCTTGTAGGTTTGCACTCCTAACAAAGCAACCACCAAAGGTCATCTTATACTAGCCACAACGTGGTCGATCTTAGCCCGCCCGTGCCATCATGAAACCCACATGATTGTCATGCAACGTTAAGGGTTGCACGCATGTGGTCCTCTGTTGTGGTTACGTGCAGGTAATTGTCGGGCTCATATGATTTATAACTTTTTTTTTCAATGGTCATATTGAATTTAAAACTAATCTTTTTAGCAGTAATTTTTTTTAAATCAAATTTTATTTTTTTGTTATTTTCTTAACAACATTTTTCTACTATAAATACTCTTATGTACTTCAAAAACATATCACACACAACTATCACTCGTTTATCTTCTTTACAATCTTTGATTTCTCATATTTTGTATATAATTTGATGGAAACAAGAGCATCTTTTTCAATCACTCAACACCTAAACAAGGGCAACAACGAACAAAGCCCACCCTGACCATCTGGATTCTCACAATATTCACTACCACCTGGATTTTGGCAGTCACAATTACAGCTTCAACAATTTCAGCAAATATAGCAAGCATAATCACATGTTTACAACCAGCTTCGACATCTATTAATGAATCACTTTTATCACAAAAAAGAAGGATGTAAAAGCTAAAAAATATGACGAAGTAGAAGTTGAGAAAGGTTATTCGTTCGTATCAAATGGTAGGTTGATGATGAGAAGTTGTTGGCTAGGACTTACATATACATTTTCTAAGACCTAATAATCGTCAACAACCAGAAACAAAACTCATATTGGGAAAAGAAATAAGAATATTACAATGGCTAGTCGTGTCGAGTTACAAGTAATGCTTATAATCTTGGAAGTCACTGGCATTTGATTAATAAGAAGATTACTACATTTAATGAGTTTAACATTTGAATCAAGTCTCGATACAAAAGTGGTTGGTCGGATGACTAATACTTTAAACAAGCAATGATGGGTTTGGTAAATAATATAAGAAATACTACGCTAGTTAAAGATCATGTAAAGTACTCTGGGTGTACTAAAGGGTATGGTCATCAAGTCCCCAAAAGAACGAAGACAGGTAGCACGCGGGAGTACAAGAATTTTGCTTTGGATGCCAACTTTGGTGGTATTCCTAGATTTGGATCCATTCCTGAACTTGTGATGATGATGATGATGACGACGACGATGATGCAACAGAATCAAAACCTCCAAGTCGTCTAATAGGGAGGGATAGTGTCAAACCATATGCCAAATTAAAGGGTAAAGTGTAAGGTTTACATTTAAAGGCTGATGCAACCAAAGCAACCAAAGAGTTCTCAGCATGCACGTATGAAGTACAGAGTAAAGTTATTTCGGAGGTTTTACACAACTCAGAGAAAACATACTAAGTGTAAAATCTTCCAAAGCCAAAAACCAAATCTTCCGAAGCCAAAGATGAAGTCTTCCGAAGTTTCAGAGACGAAGTCTTCTGAAGCCAAAGACTGATTTCTTCCGAACACAAAGAAGACATGCTTTCTTTGATCACCTTTTGACAAAAAACTGAACAACTTTCCGTTGCCACTCTGAAGACTCACCAACTTAGATAAGTTGGTGAAAAGATTCATACTTTTATCAATGGTAAATTATGATCATTGGTTTGTATTTTATACTTTGTACATTTTATCCTTTTTGTAATATATTATTATGTGAGCTATGACATGTCATAATTATAAGTCAAAAAACAATTTGTGGACATTGATCTTGTTGTCTAGATTAGTGTTTTCAGCTGGATTTCAAAATATAACCGATTGTAGGATGTAATATAAAGTATTTCAAGTTCTCGTATTTATTTTTATGTTTGGTAACACTTGTAATAGAACTTAAGAGTAATATACAGTATTCTTGAAAACCATATTTATATTGTTCTTGTTTTTTGTTCTATCTTATACTTACTCGTGTTCTCAGTATCATCAACTCAAACTTGATTCTCTATTTGATCCGTTAAATGTTATAAGTCTCTTCTTATTGTGAAACTGATTGTATTGACCACCCTCACGTGGTCCAAGACATGTTTTCTTTCCCTAGTTATGTGGCAAAAAAGTTAAGCCTCGTTGAAAAACTAATCGGTGTTGAACTTTATGAAGAAGGAGATCAAGCATTCGATTGAAAATTCAACAAATTTCATGAGCTAAAATAAAAAAATGAATAATGATACAAGAGAAAAAATAATACTTTACGTTGACATGAGCTTCATGGATTCATCGACATAAGTGAATAATGACAAAATTGATGATGGAAGTTAAATGTAATGAGTGAAAATCTAATTTGACATGCTAACTAGATTTGCATGTGTGAGTGATTGTTGTCAGCATTAGAGAACAAAAAAATTATTTTTGTTAGTTCGCTTAGGAGTTAAAACATTTTTTGTCCGTTCATTAATTTAAACAAATAAAAACATCATTTTACTATTTTTAAAATATAAAAAATCAACATTGTTAACCTTCTCAAACAACATACCTAATAATCTCAAATACATTATAAACTTAAGCATCGGATATAATAGACATAAACACAGTTATCTGAAAACAAAGACATAAGTCATACATATTAATTAATGAAATTCATAGTAATCTCGAAACAAGTATACGGGTTAGACATAACACTCTCATCATCATAATACATAATATCAAACCAAAGACACAAGTTACACATAATTAGTATCAATTTTGCTATGAATCAAATGGAATTCTTTATTCATGTTTACTAGCAAACGTAAATAAACCATTTACTAAACAATTTTAAACTTTCGGTTCATTTACAGCTCTACTAGTCTACGATCTATTTGGTCACCTATTTTTCCTCTATCTAATTGGTGGGAACACCTATGTAGTTGATGGAAACCCTAACTGCAAAATTCAAACACTCACGTTTTCTACCTCATACTGTTGCTTACACTATCACCATAATCAGCATCATTTCTGATTTCTGCTATGAGTTTGCTGTAATCTGTGCTGGAACATGCATGTTGTGAAAAGAGATGGTCATCAAGAGGCTGTGCATTTCGACAAAATCACAGCTCGATTGAAGAAACTGAGCTACAGACTCACCGATTACTGTGATCCTCTTCTCGTTTCGCAGGTGTGTGCCGGTGTTCATAACGGAGTAACCACCAGCCCGTTAGATGAACTCGCTGCAGAAACCACCGCTGCTATGACAGTTAATCACCCTGATTATATATGCTACTGTAAGCATTCATGCACAATCCTTCGTGTTCTAATCATGTTATCACACATCTAATTTTCGATTGTATATGTTAAATTCATTTAGCGGAGACTACCTTGTTTTGGTGCATTTGCAGCTCACAGTTACGATATCTGGATCATATTAAGCTATTAAGGTTACTTTGTAGTCGATGAAGTTATATCGATACAGTTATATTAAACAGGGATGTATCATCTGCGAACACGCGCTGCAGCTGATGCAGTATGTTTTATGATTACCCTTATAGGAAAGAAAAAAAGAGAAGCAGTTATACGATTAAATAACCGGCTTCTATATCACAACTAAAGCGACATGTGTTTGTATATGAATGTCTTCAGTGAGAACCAAATTGTCAATACACCAAAAATTTTCAAAACCAAATCCCCAATTGACAGTTTAACTAACTTAAGAAATTTTTATTCCAATTACAATGACAAAGTTGATTTTGAATTTGAAGTGCAAAAATATCAACTTTCTGAAACTTTTTCATAGAAAAGTAAGCTAGCCTCTGCACCAAGAACATCTTCCTCGGAAACCCTAAATACTTGGCTATCCGAAACTCCAACCCAGTAAACACGACAATCGTCGATTTCAGAATCACTTATTTTGCTAATTACTCTTCTATAAACAGTATAATGTCCAGCTCCTGCATTTCCAAAGTGCTCCACGACAGAAACAAGATTGTAGACATGATGCCTAGGTGGGGCCAAGTTCCACGTCTCGTGTACCTAAAAAAGTGATATATTGCAAGAAGCATGAGAACTGATACATACGCGCAACCCAACATGTTTCAACCTGTGCAGATATCACACTTTTGACACCAACCCATTTTGACCCGTTAGTCTCCACCTCTAGTTTGATGCAATATAATTATACACAAGCAGCTGACATACCTTGCTCTCTTGATGTGATACAGTATTGCCAGTTTGTTCCTCTTGAATTTCTTTGTCACCGTAAACTTCTGATGAAGGTTGTTTGTATATGTGATCCAATGCGTGTTTATCAGTTTGTAATCTAAGAAAATCAGAATAATGAATCGGCTGCTGTCTTTGCTGTACAAGTCTACCAATTGGCAACTTCTGCTCAGAATGTTTTATTTCAACTCCTCTGTTTTGGAATGGTGACATGTCCAAAGTCGTAGGAAAAGAGATACGACCCTAAAATTATAAACACCGGATATCAATAATGAAGAAAATATACAAAATATGATAGCATGAATAATTAAAAAAGAATTGTTAAAGAAAAGAAGTACCTGCAGTTTGATTGATTCCCCAAATACGTTCATCGAAGCACGTTGTAAGTTAAGACATAAAATCTACAAGGATGTAAAAAATGAGATTTATTAAAAGGGCGAGGACAGTACATATAAAGGTTAATAAAGAATACTGGTGGCAGTTTGACTGATTTACTTTTGAATGGTTAGATTCCGGCTATGTTTTACCTTTAACAGGTCAAACATGTAACTAAAAAGAATTTACCTTACAAGGAAACGGTTGAATCTTAAAAGTCGCTCAAAGTTTATAATAAATACAATTTCTTAAGGACTTTATTACTATCAAAATAATACTTCTTGTAATCATAACTGACATGATAGTTGATCATTAAAAATATCTGACGAAAGCATCCTGGGTCAACCCGACTCAACTTGTACAAAATATCATAAGTTCCACTTCGAACCCATTTTGAACTGTTACCTCAATTACCCACCCACACATTTTGCCACCTATATCAAGTATCAAAGAATAAACCATATACTTAAACAAGACTATCACATAGACAAATAGCCAACCACAAACAAGTTGACCCATTACCTTTGGACTACGTGCAATATGTAACTGTTTGAAAGTATTAGAATAACTATTTGACCAAGGCAATGATCCAAGAGATGGTAGATCTTTGCAGTCACATGTGTCTTGCTTGCTACAGCTTTTTAGTTTTTCTGTATCTGTCTAACAAATTGAGCCCAAATACCATGTTAGTACTACGGTTCAACCTTTTAAAGCTAATGAAATCAATAAGCCCAAACAATTCAATGTCAAGGGTAACTTGACACTCGTTATTAGCTGTCAAGTTGATGAACATGGAAAAACAACACATCTGACTAAGAGCATCGGAATAGAACCGCCGAGGTGATAATTTCAATTTTCAACCCATTTATTTACTAATGGGCGGATTCGAGTGTGTTTTACTCAAACATGTCAAATAAAAAACTTAGCTAAAAAGAGATCACGTCAGATGGGTCGAAAGTCACCCAAAATGTAATTTACCTCATTTTTATTTAGCTAAAAATAGAATTGTGATTGTGATCACTAGTGAAACGAAACTTAGATAAGCCTTTAAGTAACTTACCTCATTTTTATTTAGCAGAGATGAAAATTTTACTGCAGTAGCATGCCAACAATGAGTGCAGAAGTAATTTTCAAGCCGTTCTGCAACAAAAAATTGCTTCAAGCAATCCTCTATAGAACATCCAGGTATCTGGTAGTAGAAAAAGGTATATGTTAATTTTGCTGATCACGCTTGCAGCCTATATAACAACAAAATCCAAGAAGATAAATATTAAGTTTACATACAATAGAACCGCCACCGAATGTAGGTGGTGAAAGGTACAAGCAATTGAAGAACTGAAAATCCAGAGAAATCTGCAAAACACATAAAACGTGGAACTTTTAGATTATCCACTTCTTTGTATTATGTAATGTATAGAGCATGAAAACTTTAGAGGTTACTTTCCATAAAAACATGTACAGTCAATAAAATTATAATAAAAGGATACATGTCAGAGACATTTTAAGGCATCCAACCTCTTAAAACATTTTATTCAAAAATTAGATTATTACTTAACTACAAGCAACTTTCAAGTCAGATTTGTCGAAAATTAGGTATTTAAAAAAAACATAGATATTTTGGACAAAAGGTGTGTTGAGTTCTTGACCTGTTACCCAACCCACTCATTTGGCCACCTCTACTACCCATGCAATTAGATTAATAGAACTCAGTAATTAGTGAAAAAGAAGAATAACAGAAGTACCATTCAACCTGAAACGAACAGCTTTTACAAGTTAAAACGCTGCCAATAATCCCATTAAATGGTCCAAGATAACTTTGAGTCCATCTTTCTAGCTCACTAAAAGTAACCCTTCTCTCCACAGTAAGAACACGGTTACTCGAGGCAGTTGCAACTACTAGAGAACTGTAACTTCTTGCAAAATATTCTGAGCACTCTTCTCTCAAAGAAGACAACATGTGAGCTAATGCTTCTTCTGCATCCTGACCAAAAGTTAATATATCAAACAAAATATCACAAAACATCATGGTCAATTTGTCAATGCCAGTAGTCGAACCTGCTGACTAGTCAGATTGAAGTTTGGTGTGTAATGAGACATTGCAAGCATCACTTTTCGTGGGCTCAATACTTTGTGTTCATACCGAACAATACATAGTTCTACAAGATATATCAGCCCGTTAGGCAATGGCATAAAAGAAACCAACTTTTATGAAGATCTTTAACTTGGTTCATACTTCTATATCGCATTTGTTGCATATCAAATTGTTTTATATTCCAGTGTTGTGTTTGATGAAATTGTTCACTATTCATATTTCCATGAAGCTAAATTCACATGCAATCACATTATGAAATTACTCCCAACAATCAATAATTCCTATTTTAAATCAGAAAAAAATGTTAGGCTTAATATTATTAATAATACCTTGCAATAGAGCATTCAAAGACACTGCAAGTGTCATATCCCCAATTTGTTCATCCTCTGATGAATATTCAAATTCATCCACTATCTTTTCAAGAGACCTCACAAAACAAGAACAGCTAGCCAAAGCCTGACATATTCCCAATTCAAAATTAACAAAATCACCATAAAACTAATAATACACGCATCAATTCAAACTCCAAACCTCAAATCCGATTATAATACCTGCAAAACTACATTCAAGAAGCAATTGTTCCCAAGGTTCTGCAATCCCGCAACCACCGGCGATCTTTCCGGTGAAGATTCACTCTCCGGCGACGACGACCACGATAACAACAAACTGTTGAAACCCCTCTTTCCTCTGCCATCTTTAAGGGCTAAAATCAATCCAGCAACACTGATGATGCTGCTTGCTAAAGAGATTTGAAACCCAGATGAAGCGACCCAATGGGCGTTGTGGGAGATGCTTTTAAACCCATGTTTGAATGAATGAAACAGCGATTGGAGCTTCAAATCACCATGGATTTTCATTTTATTGATGCCACTGATTGATGTGAATTAGGGGGAGATGATGATGCTTCGTTTGTAGGGATGGCGTGAGGGGGTGGTCATCTATGGTCACTTGATTGTCAAAATCCACACTTTTTTTTCTTTGATAAAGGTTTTGATTTGGGTTTCTTTGTTTAAATCACTCATAAACCTAAGTTATGTTTGTGATAGCGCGTACGAGTATGGCCGATAATTTCTGACACGGATATGTTAATACGATATGACAGAACACGACGTTAATATGTTTCGTGTTTGAAATTATCGAGTTTCATGTCATTAATAGTTCGACATGTTTAAGACATGATATAATTCGTGTCTAGACAGGTTAAACACTTCAGTCGTTTTGATCCGTTAACAATTAGAAAATGTATGCTATTTATCATATTATGTCTGGATTTGTGTTTGAGTCACCTTATGCTGGTTTCGTTATACATACGACATGTAAAGAAATAATTATTAACTCGCATGTAGCTTTATTCGAGGTAAGAATCTAAAAGATGTTGCATGTGAAATGGAGGAAAGCATTGATTCTTTTGATTCCACACACGAAAGCTAACATCATACATTCAAATGTTGTAACCTTAGTCTTTTTCACTAAACATTATGAGCGTTAATTTATAGCTCTCGACCTTAAATCATAACTTATCTCTTATTGATTATGGCGGTAAGTGATGTGTCATGACTCATGAGTATTTAGGTGAGTTGTTTGGTGTCGTTTATTCGTTATCTTGTAATCTAACATTCTAGACAACTTTATTCTAGTCGAGCGTAAAATCACAAGTTGTTTTTTTCTAGATTAAGGGCGGTGAGCCATACCTCATGAATATTTATGAGTTACTGGGGTCGTCTTATCTCGATTAGTGTTGCATTTTGGTTTATTGGGGCGTGGTTAGGCTTTGATATCCAAAGTAGTTTGTGTTAGTGACATGCTTCTTATCATCCTTCCCAAAGTTAATATGGTTGTTTTGTGTACAACCGGATGATTTTTTACTTTTACTTCAATATGATATTTGAGTTGCAGTCAATCTTCTACATCAGTGTATGCATCAATTCACATGCACCAAACAACTTTATTGTTACATGCGACAATTAGTGATTAGATTGAAAACGTGACAACTAATTTTGTCTGCGGCACAAACTATCATTGATCTATTATATGAAATTTTAACAAAGAGTAAACTTCAATTTAATATCTTGTTTTGTTGTTTCTTTCTCAATATTGTTACCAATACGCAATCTAGTCATCCATACGGTAAAAAAAACTGTGATTCTTTGCCACTGTAATTAAACTTCACAATCGTTTATATTTGTTTATGATATTGCACGTGATCACTCATAATCAATCGTTATATCTATTTATGATACATAATTCATGATTTCATGCATGATCAAATATTTTCAACAACAAGATCTACTTTAAGCATCATTATATCAAAGGTTGGTTTATGACAACTCATGGTAAGGTACTTCTTAATAATATGTAGTTACCTTTTTGTGTTTAATTAATTAACATTTTTTTAGAATGATGACACACATTCTCTAATTCTACAACATTGAAAGTCAACTAAATATAGTTAATGGGCCTGAACCTTCACAAGTTAGATGAGGGGAGTTTACCAATGCAATTGGGCTAAATGATTATTGACTAATTAGTGATTTTAGTCCATTAGCGAGTAGGGGATGAACCTAGAGTTGTCGATTTCCTTTTCATACGTGTCCTCAACAACCTAACTATTTTTATCTTTGTTTATAGAGGTGAGAGTATTTGGTTGCTAATAAGGGTGCAAAGTAAGGACATTTGTCAATTGAGAAGGCATCACGAGAAATCGTGCTTATTTTGAATCAACACTTTTAGATCATATCGGGTCTTTGATAGCTTACAAAATACTCCCTCAATTGTCTCGTCAACTTTGACAGCTTTAACGCATGACTTCACTTCAATACTTCTATCAAATACTAAAAAGACCATTAGACTGATCCTTATGTGACTAATAAACATAACACATGTGAGAGAAAAAGCATTTAAGGGCACAAAAACTTCACCCTACAAAGAAACAGTGCAATATCGATCTAATAAAACGTACAATAATATAAACTTATTTATTGAGTTTTATTTATTTATTTTTTTAGTAATAACCTCTCGTGTATGAATTTACAATTAACTTATATGTTAATAAAGGAATGAAATGAACAGGAGGTTACTAGTTATGTTGTTTAGTGTACAACAACCCACTTCACCGCCGTCTTTCATATTTATCGCTCCGCCTCTCCTTTTGTGGTTGAGTGCTGGGTGTCGAATCCAACAAATAAAATATAAAAATGTGAACATACCGTTCACACACTAAAAGTAATATGAGAAATAGGGTTTGTGTACTTAGAATACGTGTCAATTACTTTAATACCAAAAACGTTTCAACATAGTTACTTTGATTAGTTAATTAATTAAGATGGGGGTTTTATTAAAACAAAAATTATAAGTAAAATGCAAAATATAGAAAATTTTCAGCAAGTTGACACGATCATGTTAAAATTGTAAAAGAAATTTCACGCGGTCGTATTAAGGTCGTATTAAGGTTCTGCAAGAAAAACAAAATTTGATATTTTTTTATGTTGTTTTTAATTATGAAAATGAATCACTACAAAGTTTAATTAAAATGTGTAAATTCAAATATAAAAACTAATTTCAACACTAAGGTAATTTCTCGATTCGATTCGTCTTACGATCATTAACGATAGTGGTGAGATGACTCTTTTTAATTAATGATTTGTATCGATACTAGACATCACGGCGTTCGTATATCCACTCTATCTTATGTCTAATCAAGCACCAATTCGTTGATTAGAGTAAATCCTTTACTCTAAGTTCACGTCATTTGGATCTTAGCGTGAGGGTTGTAATGAAAGAAATATCAACTATAATTAAAAATACACGACGTTCAGTTTGTTTAACTAGATTGTGTGATTCTATAACGAGAATAGATTCATAGACAAACTCAAACCGTTAATTGCTTCCTGATATCAAAAATCAAAATCTGTAGGGTTTTAAAACTTAAAGAACTTTATTAGATAAATTAATAAAGTTGTCAATTTTCAACAAGTTAGATACAGGTTTAAGATTAAGAAGTCAAGCAAACAAACTATTAAAACAAAAATATCCCATAAATGATTCACATAAGTTCAATCCAAATAAGATAATTAACCATTAATGTAAAAACTAAAATTGTTCTAGCCGGACATTACGACTAGATCACTGAAAATCAAAATTAAAAACTTACTTATGACAAAAATTAACTAAGTATCTTTACTGAAAAAAATTCCCCTAATAATAAACCCAAAATGTTGTTGGTCCCTCTTGCTTCGTCGACCATGGGTGCCAAATAGAGATACCAGAATAGCTCATTGATCATCCCCTTCTCTCTTTTCTTTTTTATAATAATCATTTGATTTTCAGATCATCCCTTCTAGGATTTTCAATTTCTTCTATTTTTATCAAGAAAAATCTAACGATAAACATCCCAAATAGAAGTTCCTAAAACTTAAGAATTTTTACTGCGGGCTTTCGCTGCCGCGTAAAAGTTATGAATAAACATCCCAAATAGAAGTTCCTAAAACTCTAGCATTTCTTCAACAACCTTTTCCTTACTTCTCCAAGTCTTCCGTCACTCTCACGAACACATCAATTCTACACAAAAATCATCCGTAAATAATCAAAGTATATTTCATTCCACCCAAACAAGTGTTACGTAAAATAAATGAAAATACGTGCAATATATACATAATATGCGCTATAGATACTTTATATAAGTTAAAAATAATGCTTAAAAATATAACTAATGGATGGTGGCGATAGTTGTGGAGTCGATATCAACGACTGTCTTCTAACCATCTTGGATTCCAACTGTTTGTCTTTTCAGATCATCTTTGTTGGCGGCGTGACGGGAGACGATGGTGGCATCACCTTGTTTTCGGCAAAGCTACTCCGGCATACATTTTATTTGAATCATTGTTCTACTCCGTGATGATGTGATGAAGCTCGTTTGAGAGTTTGGGTTGCACTTCACCCTAACTATCTTTTGGATCTGTGGGTTTTTTTGTTTGTCAACTATTTAGGGGTTTTTCTTTTGGGTATTTATTATCTAAGCTCTATTTTAGATCGATGATTATGAGGGTGCATCATCTAAGAACCTATTAAATTTGTTTTGTTGCATTTTTTGGTTTCTTGTAACTGTGATTTCCATGTCATATTCTTTGCTATATGGGGTTTTCATTTGGTATAAACTTGTGTTGGGTTAATGTTAAAAGATGATTATAAGATTTGTTGCGAATTAACTGTTGTTTACTTTCATATGACAGACGTGGTGATGATGATTGCTTTGTTGTAAATGAACCGGGGCTTCACTTGCTTTTTACACCTTTGTCTAATTCAGTTGGGTGTTTACGACTGTGATGGTTACCATGTGTTCATCTGCACATGGACTTGGTTTTTGTGTTAGGGGTTCGAAAGCATCTATTACTCGGTATTATATTTGACTGATGAGAGTGGATATGCTTATATTGTTGAGTATTATGGGGAAACAATTGTTATGACATGTTTTTGGTGTTTCTGGTTATTATGGTCGTTCAATTGCCCTCGATTCTAATTGTTTCCTAATTGCTAACGGTTCATTATGTTGCTTATGTGTCTTATTTTACCGGTCCAGTGTATTTTTTTACCACTAGAATATTAACAAGTGATACGTGATGAAAATTTGTTGTTTTGACGTGACAAACGTCTGTGATCACAATGAGCCACTATTTCCAAGCTTTTTGTTGAGTTTTGTAAAAATCAATTTATACCCATTACTTTTACTTTTTATTTCGTGTTGTACCCTACCCTTCTCAAATCTCATTCCTCTGGATTTAAAAAAAAAAAAAGAAAAAGAAATAAATAAACGCCGCCGTCATCTACATCTCACAACAAAACCCTAATTCCCAAATCTTCCTCTATATAACAACACGACCGCAAACCATTCTTCACATCATCAAAACCCTAATTCCCAAACCAACAATCTATCGTCTTTCAGGTGATTTCTTCATCTCTTCCTCCTGTTCTTCGATTTTTAGTTTCTTATTTTAAAACAATCGAGTCAATTTAGATACAATGGGGGTAATCGGTGATGAAATCTTTAAGGCTTGTTTCTCATGAACATTCGCAGTGGCCGCCTGATTGAGCTTTCGCCTTCGCCAGGCTTGAGAGCTCATGTTGCTACACTCCTTCCTTGGATGTCTGAGATCCCCCATTTGTATACATTCAATTTCAACTTTTTCATGTGTTTTTTTTGTTAATCTTGAATTGGGGATCGTCTGCCCCTTTTGCAAATTGTTGATTGCTTGAGGGATGGAATGAATTCCCCTGAGATTCGATTCACCCTCTCACTTTGTCAGCAAATTCATCAGCTTTTTGCTGATTTACAACTTGTTGATCATTTATGGGTGGGAGATTTGAGTTTTTGTTCAGAAATTAGTGATACTTTTAGTTGAACTTGTGATGATAATCCTAAGGCTTGTTTCTCAGAAACATTCGCAGTGGCCGACTAAGAGCTTTCGCCTTCGCCAGGCTTGAGAGCTTGTGCTGTTTTGCTCCTTCCTTGGATGTCTGAAGTTTGTTTTTTTTATTATTATATAATTATAATGATAATGATAATGATAATGATGATAAGATTGAGTTATGTGTTTTGAAAGTTGGGGTTTCTCTGTGATGATTTCACAGATGACGAGTCTGATATATCCATTCCATTCAATGTGAAGACGAATCGAGGCATTTGTCTGAGAGAAACCCTTTCTTGTTTATTGTAACTCAATGTTGTTTGATTTTGAGTTTTTTAATGAATATGAATTGATATCAAGTTATTGTTTTGCTTGTTAGAACCCAAGTTGTATCTTTGTGCTGTTGGTTTTAATATTTAGCAGGTTGAGCTCTTATGGTGGAATATGTAGCTGCTTCACAGAAGATATAGTGATTTTGTTTATGACTGTGTCACAATGAAGCTGCTGGTGCTTGACGTTTAATGTTGTTAAAGTGTGTTTAACATTTGATTGTGTAAGCATTGATAGCAAGTATTGATAGGGCTCTAGTCTAGTTTTGTTCAAATGAGAACTAATGAATACACATGTTGTAAATTTAGAATTGGGATTTACGGTGTGTTTGATCTTTAAGAAAAATATAAACTTGTTTCTCATTGTTATTTTTTAAAGTACTTTGTGGTCATTATTCTTGTGAGGTTTGATGCTTTATTTTTATGGTGGATAATTATGTAGATTATAAAGTAATTAAATGAAATTCTTTGATTAGATACACCATGGGGTAAGAGTTCATCTATTCTAATCATTGGCATCCGATGAATTCTGCGCACCCTTAGTATGTGACAAAATATTAAAATCACTAACGTGTGTATTTATGCTTAGATCAATTAACAATGTCATCAAAGAAAAAGTGGTAATTGGAATTCATGTTTTATATTTTTTGGATGGATACATGGGCTGGAAATGCTTCTCTTAAAGAATACTTTTTAACTATTACAGCCTTAGAGAAGTCTAAATGGGTGTATAGATAAAAGTTATTGGAATATCAGATACAAAATACTTATTGGACCTGTTGGCTCTTTTAAAAACGGCTAAAATCTCAAATGGCAATGAGACATGGTGATGGAGGATGTGCATTATGAGACTTTAAAGGTAAGGGTGGTCAAAAATCTTTTTATCTTGTGCAACAAATTTCAGTAGTAGCTGCAAGTTTTTTGTGATATAATTGGATGCCCAATAAAGTGAATATTTTTAGTTGGCAAGCTGAAATGGGTATATCTCCACCCTCTGATGTGTTAATGCTCTTTCATATAGGAATGTTCTGGTGTGAAGTTCCCTTTTTTGAGGAGTCGGTGGATCATCTTTTCACCTGTTGATCTATAGCAAATAATGTTTGGCTGCAAATTGCTCAATTGTGTAAATAGTAATCTTTGATCTATCATTGTGTTTTTCTTTCATAATTTGATGGATCTTGGCAAAACTCTAATACCTAGATGAGGTTTATGAGTTAATGATGCACACAATTCATCCTTGTTTCATCTTTGTGTAAATGAAAAGCAAGAAACGAGACGACTTTCAATCAAAAATTGGTTTCGCTTAGGCAAGTTGTGAAGGGCATCAAAGTATTGTCTTTTTGTGGGTAAGGAGTAGAATGAACATTTAGACTTTGTTTAGAAGCTAATTAATTGTTTAGTTTTGTTACTTGTTTTCTTTTTCTTGTAGTTGTACTACTTTGGGGTTTTAGTATCCCGCTAGCCCTTTTGCTATAATATTGACAGTTAACAAAAACTAACATGTAAAGAATTACTAAATTACTTGATCATTTGGATACACAAGCAAATTAGATTAAGAAAATAAAAAAATTCTTAATAAAAGTTCACTCGTGCTTCCACACTCGCTAACCCATTATACATTTAGTCGCTGTGACCACATCCACTGTGAACGACCCAATTGGTTCGACTATACATGTATAACATACCCATGAACCAGCAAACATTGTGTCATACCAATAGTTAATCTACAGTACATCATGCAAAAGTAAACAAATCACTCAAAACGTACTTTCGTCGTAGCAAATAACATGTATTAACAAACAAATGCAATGTAAAGAACACAACACATACCGTGAAAACCAACGACAAACAGTTAAAAAGTTCTGCACTTTCAATCATCATGCCTTCACACAGCAACTGAAGCAACTTAATAAGCTTCTCTTGTTCTGCACCCAAAATCAACAACAAAAACAAATTTAGCAAAAGTTTATCAACAATTGCAGTAATCAGTATAGAATATGAAGCTGCTGCTGCTGCTTACAGTTGGGGATTGGTTGTAATCTTTAGTGGAAGCAACTGGCTGTAGCTGCGGTGCATCAAGTTTGGATTTGTTGGAAGAAACGAACTCTTCTTCATTACCAATGCTAGTTCTTGACAGCTCTCTTTTGTTTTGTTTCCTCTTTTCTCTGATCTTTGAGAAGTCTAAAGAATAGTCCGGCAATGGTCCCTTTTGGTCCCAGTCCCCAAATTGTGGCACCGATAACCATGGTGCGTTTTTCTACAAACACAATATTCAGATTAAGAATGGGAAAGAACTCTGTACACACCGACACACTATCCACACACCGCTAATATATTGTACGGGCCACATTAATCA
The DNA here is from genome assembly GCA_018326385.1 of Flaveria bidentis. Taxonomy (NCBI): domain Eukaryota; kingdom Viridiplantae; phylum Streptophyta; class Magnoliopsida; order Asterales; family Asteraceae; genus Flaveria; species Flaveria bidentis. Next base: position 20,730 of record BJCM01064247.1, on the reverse strand, counting down.
ACTGACAGAAAAGCCACTGATGCAGCGCACGCCACTGACAAAGGCCTGCCCGTATAGAGATCAGGGGTGGTGTATGTAGAGTAGCACAAATCAAAAGTTTTGTACAAAGATTCACATATGTGTTCTTCAGCGAGACTATTGCTAATTATTGGATTGTTACAAGATTCATCCATGTTATATACGAGCCATTTTATGTGTATGAGTGTAGTAGCACCCTCAAGAATGTGCAAGCCAAAAGTTTTTATGCAAAGAGATAATGTTACTAATCATCAGATTGCTCCAAGATTCATCTATGTTTAAGGGTGGTAATCATCACTTGTTTAATATATGAAAAGTGGCAATTTATCATTGTCAATTCCTAGGGTTCTATATTTCTTCTAGTGGGTCCAATTTTTATGATTTGCAGTAATGGAAATACGACCAAAAAGTTGTGGACTCAACAAATAATCACAATACACAGAATTGCATTCAAAGACGCTATGGATATCTATCAAGCTATGTATTCACATGGTATAATTAATTCAATCAGGTATGTACAGGCGTACAGCTGTAGAATTCAAACTTTGAAATTTTCAAACCAAACCAAAATGTCAATTCCCTCGATTAGAAAACAAAGAAAGTAAATTCTAAACGCAAATTTTCAAATCAAGCAATCATGAGTCATGAGTCATGACAACCACTAACAAATGAAAACCCCTACAATTCATCAAATCAAGCAATTCTCACACTTCATACACTCGATCACAATTAACCACATCAGTTATAAACCCCTGCGCATCACAACTATCTCAGATTCACAGTGTTTGCAGACACCGAGCAAGCAATCGTGTATACTGCTGTAACTAGAACTCGATGAAAGAATAAACAGCGGGCGTAAACCCTATCAAAACAAATCACTTATCAATACGCTAATCACTTCCAAACGAAAAAACTCACAACTACCGCAACATACATCAATTCGTAAATTCCGCAATCAAAATTCATAGAAAACACGCACAGTGAGCAAAAATCACATAGTAATTTTATCAATCACTAATCGTTTTCAAATGATAAAGCTCTCAATTAATATTTCAACTACAAAGTCATAGAAAACATACACAGAGAGCAAAATCACATAGCAATTCCATCAATCGCTAATCATCTCCAAAGGATAAAAAACTCGCAATCATCGCAAATCGCAATACACAGCAACAAGTAAATTCCGCAATCATAACTCATAGAAAACACGCACAGTGAGCAAAAATCAGTTAGCAATTATTCATTTCCAAAGTATAAACACTCGCAATCATCGCAATACACATCCATTACCAAACTCCAAAAGCAAAATTCACAGAAAACACGAAACAGCGAGCAAAAATCTACCTCATCCTTAGCGCTCTCCATACAATCAGACTTTCAATTACACACAAAGCAGAACGATCTTCTTCGATGCTCGTTGATTCCGAGTAAAACTACAGATTACACAACATAAAACACACACAATTGTGAATCAAATCACACAATTTCAAACATCACTAGCGATTGTATGTATATGTGTGTGAGAGAGAGAAGCTTACAATCGAAAGGAGCACCGCAACGTTGAGAGACTTCGTGTGGTCTGCACTACGACAATGAAAGCAGAGTTATCTCTGTCATCATCTCATCTAAATAGTTGCATTTTTTGTGCATCCACTCGCTTACTAATAGGGCTTGGTTTTTTAGTTAATTACAAGTTTGCCACTGGCTCACGCGCTTGGGGCGTTGAGCCCGTGTTACTGTTTTCCAGTGGGTCCATTGGTGGATTGGTGTTAAAAGCAGGGAAAATAGTTAACCAAAAACGGATCCCATTATTATTAAATTTTAATTTTAATTTTAATTTTAATTACTTGGTGTTTACTTAAATAGGGTTCAAGCCTCGTTATGAGCAAAAAATATTTAAAGTTAAAGTTTGAAGTTTTTTCAGCAATGAATTTTATACTAAACTATAGTTTTATATTTATTATTAAAAAAATATCAAAGTAACTAATTTTGGTCCGATGGTACCTAGATGCTTTGTATGTTAATTATTCTTGAGATGTTATAGATTCTAGTCTTATCGTAAGTATAGTTTTGATAATTTTTGAAAACTTTAGTATCTTGGGCTAGTTAAAGAACTTATATTCTTATAATATAAAGTTATTAACTTATATGTAAAATTTTGAGTACTGCATGAGTAAATAAAAACGATAATGTAGTTTGATTAATTGATTGACCTAACCTCGTAGGCTAAAATAATTAGAATGTTTACGGTCTCTATTATTTAATCAATCTAAAATAATTAAAATATAAGTTGATTTGTGAATAGACTAATGAGTTTAAGTGTTTAACAAAGTGTTTGAATATATTAAAGAAATTATACATGTAATTACTTAATATAATATTTTTTTTTAAAAAAAAATTGGTTTAACATTAATTTAGAGAGTGTTTGAGTTCGTCATTAGAATACATTTAAATTTTACTATTTATTAAGCAGAAATAACAAAAAAATATTCAGTTGTTGAAAAGATTTTAAAGACCGGATAAGTTTTAACTCGATACTTGTAAAGAATATTAAGGACACTTTTATTTTCTACTTATTGTCTATCTTTCGTGATGTAGAAGCGCTAGTTGAAGTTCTTGGTGATCTAGACTTAAATTTGGCTATGCGTCGAGCGCCACCCATGTTACAATATCAATTAACTTTTGTTCTATAGCCAATAGTCTTTTCTTGTGTCTCCAAATATCATTGATACGGTCCTGTTAGCGTCTTGACTATCCTAGTCATTTGATTTGAGATGAGTTATGTTGGCTTTTGATTAATTTATTGTTGGAACTTTTTATAGTTTGGTTTCGATAAGATTTGTCAAGTGATGGAGAAATTGGTGTCTTCTTCTTGATTGAAATTATTATATATACATGTCATTTTTTGTTGATTTAAATTATAAGTTTTGTATCTCAACTACTAATTTTAGAACCATGTATTTAAGTCTTTATCAGCGATTAGACAGGGGACATGCATAGGTTTTGTGTTTCATCTTAATCCATGTGGCTTTTAAGTGATTTAAATGATTTACATCTTTTGAGTGGATCATGAGAAAGGTGGTTGTGAAACGTGTATCTACTTATAGATGTAAAAGAACCAAACTCGAGTCTAACTAATAGGTAACTTAATAGTAAAATATTTTTGACACTCGAGCTAAACTTATGACTAATTTTACAATCACAATTGCCATATTTATTGATGATACTTGGAATTTATTTCTTGAGATTGACATAGATATAACAACTATGAAGCTTAGTCGATGTTTAGTGACTTTTTTCTTCAAATCAACTCTTATTCTAGTTTCATATGTTGATATATATTTTAAAAAAATTAATATTGGAAAATAAATAATATGATAATAAATCATAAATTAAAACATATATTAAAACTTGAGTGGTTTTTTATTATTAAAAAATAACGCTGAAATTATCACTGTTTTCAAAACTAGTTTGGACAGCAAACCAGTCACATTACTGGTAGGGGTGTGCAACTAGTTCAAACCGGCTGGAAAGGAAATCGATCCGGTTAGAACCAAGAAGGCAAGAACCGGATAACCTAAATATGAAAACCCGAAGTCCCGAACCAAACCTTATAGTAACCTAATCAGTTCGGTTCTTAATCGGGCTTGAAGAAGGTAAGGAACCTATTTTGTTGAAAATGACCCGATGTTAAGATGACTTAAAATGAACAAATCAATATTCAAATTAAAACACAATTTAAATATTCAAACCATAAAAATTCCTTGCTAGCACCGCTTTTCAAGGTTGTTCTGTTAACCAATGGCTGTTCTTTAATGGTGTTTTTGGTTATTATTGTTTGTTTTGTTTGTTTTGATTTGTAAAGGTTTGAAAGTTAATATTGTATTGAAGTTTAAGTAGAAGATTACTTAGAAGTCTTTTAGTTTACAAATTGTAAGACATGCTTCATAAATACATTAATAATTTATTAGAATTCATCTCTTATAGGCTAACGATTTTATATACATGCCTAGGTTCAAAACCAAAACCAAATACAGAAGCGTATACACATATTGTAGGAATCGGAAACCAAACTTATACGAGTACAACTGATTGTTGATGGTTGAATCCAACCAGTTCTTGCCATTCCACTAGAAAAAAATCTATTCTCCCCTATTTACTATTCGACCGGTCGGACCGGATTTAAGAACCTAACAATGTCATAATTATATTTATATTTTATAATTATACATAAAACTCAAAATCATGTTTTACACCCCAATTCATCGTCCGACCTATCTTTAAACCCATTAAAATCCAAAAGTTTATCAAAAAAATTAAAAAATATCAAATATATCATCTGACCCAACTCCCAGTCCGGAGCTACAGGTACTTCGTCAACAAAACAAATTGTAATCGGTCAGACCGGCAACCGATCGAATTCTGGTCCAACCGATCTGATCTGACCCAGCTCCCGGTCCAGAGCTACCTCTACTTTGTCAACAAAACAAATTGTAATCAGTCGGACCGACGGCCGATCGAATCCTGGTCCAATCGATCAGACCGGCGGCCAACCGAATCCCGGTCAGATCAATTCGGACCGGTGGCCGACCGAATCCTGGTCCAACCCTAGTCAAAGAACAATTGAAACAATACAACAATCAAATGCTAGAACTTCATCACTAAGTGAAATTTTATTCTAAAACTTATTCTTGGATATGAACAAAAAGCTGGCTGCACTGTCCTGACCAAAAAAGTGGGTATTGATAATGACAATTTATATGTACATAATAACAAAGATATAAACGTTGAGATTGTATGGACCAAAATACCCCACCCATTTAAAGTTTTTACCCAACCATTGTCAGTCGGTGTAAAATGGTTCATACCCAGACTTCAAGCTAGCCCTGACCATGATCACATGACCAGACCAAGGGTGTGCATCATGTGATAACAAGACTGGACCAGCCTGACGTGAACCAGAACTGAAAAACACAGAACAGTATAGCCAAAACCACTGGTCCGGCCCAGCCTAGAAGCAGTTCCCAAACCTTAGTTGACCAAATGAAACATCATCTCAAAATGGTTTTTCCCTGGGAGCCCAGGCTCGTCCTTGGACCCGAATGGCAGGACCCGTTTGATCAGGCATGCACGTGTTCCTTTTTTGCATGATTGTGTTAGGGTTAATGGTCCCATCAACGCGACAATAATGTACAGTCTTAGGCTGAAAACAACAGTCCCCAACGTGAATTTGACTAAGATGTGACCTCACTGATCTTTTCAATAGCGGACCACAACCATTACTTGAAATTCAATTCATACAAACTTACCCAGCAAAAATCTCACTCGTACATTAGGGTTTGGGGAGCCAGAGGGTGAGATGAGGGCAAAATTACTTGTATTCGGAGGAATATAGAGGCTACTACTAAATAGATCTTGAAGTTCAGTTCAAGACGTGTAAATATAGACAGAAGAGTTGTAAACCAAAATATTGAAATGATCATACATAAATCTGCTTAAGTTATGATATCTTTGCACTACTAATGTTTAGACACACATCAGCATCCAGTACAAACACTAAGCTAAAGAAACCATTCATTGATAAACCTTACCTGCTTCTTAGCCACCTCAACACATTGGTAACATGGATAGACTTCTATAATTGCTACCAGATGATTCAACACTCAAAAATGGAGCAAGAGATTTGGTGGTTTTATTTTTAAACTTTCTTAATGATCTGCACAACATCTTCATCCTCAAGCTCATGTTCCTGCCATTTATGGAATTTTATAAATCATTATCATTGAGGTGTAACACGAGCCAGTAGAGAGAAAACCACCCATAGTGTAGTTTTAATGCATAAAACCTCCTAACTCACTTTATGCCGAAAAAAATTCAACATTGTACTAGTAAAGTTTTCGCAATCACGTTTAACATCCCAATTTTATAAGATAACGAAGACCAAAAACAGTTCCTGGTGCACTCAAATGAGTCGACCCAATTAAACCCATACCAAATGATTTGTTCTGACTCGAACCCATTTGTAGTCTGAAAGGATATGAAAATATGCCTGTGGCATAGAGCTTACCTTGCCAACTCTTTGTGGCTTGTGTTTTGCACTAGAACCCCAGACCAGAGCACTGCATTATATCATGAGATCAATGACAAAATGTAAGTATAAAAATATATTGAAATTAGGCAGAGAAAAAGTAGATGTAAAACTTTATATGAGATCTTACTACTGATAATTAATAAATCTCTTGTTTTACGATTTAGGATAAATCACTTACTACTTAAATTGCTTAAGCATGTCCTTGTGGATTCTTATACAGAAATCCTCAACAGTTTTCTTTTTGGATGAAAGAATTACAGGGTCCTCATAGTCTGGATTCATCCCTTTGGGTTTTGTGTAAATACGAGTCAAATTCAGATATTCCCATATCATCTCTAGCAGGCCATCAAGATTCCATTCCAAGTGAGCACTGCAACATATCATAGAAATTAAATTAAAAAAAATTCCACAATATTGAAAAGTAAATGGGTACCAATCACGTCAGGTTGGATTGCTGAACCCAAACACTACGGATAAAATTTATCTACGTCAAAGACATTAACCCTAACCAGACAGTCGGACACACTTAAAATTGTGTAACCCATACATGTCCTGTTTATCTAAATCACTAAATGAGTCCAATGAGTGAACTAGTGGTTTGAGGGTTCTAATAAATGGGCTTAAAAGGTCGTAAACGGGTTGATAGGTCGGCAGTCAACGTATTTAAATGAAACGCTTAAATATGTCAACCCAAACACATTGGTTTAAGTAAACGTGCTAGATACAAAAACCTAAAGCCTGATTATTTTTTTATGGTGTTTCAGGTTGTATCAGAAATTGTCACAACATATAAAAGAAAAAGAAGGCCTTTACATGAACATATTAAACATGAAATTATGACGTTATGATCCATATATGATCTTTTAAGTTCCGTGTCAGTACAGCATACATCATTTTTGCCACAATGAAAAAAAACAAAGAAAGAATAACACGTGTCTTGAGATAAGTACCTAACAGGGCAGTAGTGAGGAAGTTTATCCAATATTTCCAGCTCTTCAAGTGTGATCTGATCTATTTTGTTGACAACATAGATGCAAGGAGTATATATCCTACTCCCTTCAATAACATCTATGAGATCATCGGCAGTTGCATCAAACCTAAGAGTGACATCAGCGTTATGTATCTTGTACTCGCTGCATATTGCTTTCACTGTTTCAAGGTCCAGATGTGTATTAGCCACTGTTGATGTAAAATTAATCCCGCCCTTCTCTTTTTTCCTGAATGTAAGATTTGGGGGCTCCTTATTTAACCTGAAACCACATAAAAACAGAATATATAACAATAATGAAGAAATAAATTCATGAGAGTATAATCAGATTATATTGCATATACACATATTCCCACATTATTTGAGCAAGGTCAAAATTACACAAGATATTCCACTATACCATGTAGTACAAGATACCAAAATGTTTCTCTTTTATAATTTTCTTAAAATAAAGAAATTAAGTGAAAAGAAACAACTAAAAAACACATTACTAGGTTATAAACTTACCTAATGCCAAACCCTTCAAGTTCCTTCTCGATTAAACGTTTGTGGGTTATTGGCTTTATTGCATCCAGCACAATCAGAATACAGTTGCATGTCCTGGCAGTACTGATAACCTAAACCCAACAACAATAATTGTTAACTCAGTAACCCAATATGTTAATGAAATACAGGAAAAACCAGAAGCACTACCAAGATATGTATAAAGATATTAAGAAAAAAGATTTATTTTTAACCATCCTAGCAACAGGTTTGTGTTTTTTCAAGCATATTGATTTTGATTTTAGAAAAGTGCAAGAATCAGATTATAGCAAGCAATTGCAAATAAAACTAATAACAGCTTACCTGCCTTCCTCTACCCTTTCCATCCTTAGCACCCTCAATAATACCAGGAAGATCCAACAACTGCAAACAGAAGAGAAAAATAATAAATAAATAAAAATGATATAAGCGTAAAAAAACCCACAATACACAAAATTACAAGAATTATGTCATTTAATACTTTATACATGTCCATCAGTCAATCAGGATTCCAGTAAACAAACAATGACTAGTAAAAGACACACTTCAAATATCGAAGGCTACTTAAGGTTTATGTTGAAACATATCTTATTTCCTTTCTAGAATACACCTAAGCAAAAAGAAAAAAGTAAAACAGAAACAGAAACAGTATTACCTGAATCTTAGCTCCTCGGTATGTGATAACGCCTGGGATGCAGGTGAGAGTAGTAAACTCATATGAAGCAACCTGGCCCCAACATAATAGTGATAATACATCAGGCCTTTAGAATGCCAAATATATGATGAACAACAATAATACTCTCAACTAACTAACTAAGTCCAAATATCATAAAGCTAAGACCCTTTTTAAATTGTAAGTTTCTAAGTTTGTTGAAAAGTAATATGTATTGTGACTTCAAGTTTAGTTAGATAATTGTGGGTGGGCCAAGTTGAAAGCAATAGTTTTAGGGTACACGAGTATATAATATGCAACAAAATATCTACCTCCGAAAAAGTGCCAGTTAACTTATTTAACAGTGTTGATTTCCCAACAGAAGGGAACCCGACAAGACCAACCCTTGCATCACCACTTTTTGTCACATCAAAACCTTCACCAGCACCGCCACCTCCCTTTGAAGTAGGTGTGAGAAGCTCCCTTCTCAACTTTGCAAGCTTAGCCTGAAATCCCAAATCCACTGATCCATTCAGTTCTGCTTAATATGAATTAAAACGGTCCAAATAGCAGTCTACATAAATAATTGACATATATGTACCTTCAATAATCCCAAGTGATGTGCAGTTGCTTTATTCTTTTGGGTCTTTGCCATCTAAGAACAAAAGATACAATATTCATTTACATGTAGCAGTTTGAATACATAAATAACAATCCTGTTTAAAAGTATAGTCATACAAAGTAGCTTCCAAACCAGTCCAATAAGATGCTAAAATCTGATGAACTAGATGGTTTCTACCATAAGTCGATGCAGAATTCCATAATTTCCATAAATATATTCCCTCAACTAGTTTTAGAATAGTTAGACTCAAATGTATAAATTTGACACTTATGATTTTTGAATCATGTCAACCACAGCCAAAGTACAACAAACTAAAAGATGATGTCCCGTTGCTTTTCACCTTGAAGGCAGCTGAAATGGAGTTTATGATTTAATCTAGCAGGGTGCTGATTCTCAAAGTCTCAAACTAACAGAAAACGTAATCACCACATACTATAATGCTATGTAAAGCGATAATTTGTCTTTATATAAATAGATTAGAAGCAAACATGGTCAGTAAGTTTCTGGTACAAACCTGAATCAAATATGGGTCGGGCCAGCTGCTAAATGGAGGGAAACGAGTGGAGGGAAAGTAAATGGAGGGGATTATTCAAAAGTTTAAGGAATAGGGGCTGATCCATGTAATCAGGAAGTGGGATTACTACTCCCACCACTTTTAGTTTAAGTATCAGTCTTCAGCATTTTGTTTTGGATTTTCAATGTTTACATTATCTAAATTGGGTATTTGTACCCTTCTTCTTGGAGATTAACCCATCTCGAATTAGGTCATCTATCTTGTAATCTTTCGGTTCTAGCAATTAAATATATCAATTACCTTTGTTTGATTTCTGGGTTATATCAGTTTCTAGCCAAGGTTAACAGTAAAATATCACCCAAGCAAATGTCCTATCTAGCACCAATGGTACAATATGACTTAAAAGCTTATTCTTCTTTGATAGTTGGGCTGTACTTTACAAAACAACAGCGCTAACAAAATACAAGAGTTTTGAATCATTTATTGCAGCACCATTAATCAATGAGAGGCTAAGTGGCTAACCATCTAATTAATTACCTAATTGCTAGATGAAGATTAATAGAGTTGTTCATAAAGATCCTTCAAGTCTACTCGCAATGTATATTCAACAATGGTAAAATCCATTATTACTAATTTAACAGTTTTGTTAACAAAATACAAAAATTTTGAAACACTTGCAGTTACCAAACAGATTAAGTAGAGGCTAAAATTCTAATCACATAGCTCTTAATCTGAAGTTTAATAAAGCAATTTTATATAAACTAACTAGTACTTCATTCACCAGCCATAATTAGTGATCTTCAATATTAAATATTAAATGCAAGGTCACTTAACTTTCACTGTTTTGAACATAAGCCAGTAATGTCGTGTGTGGATCCACAGTAAATAATGTCATATTTGGACCCATAGTAATCAACTAATCATCTACAAAAGGCGCCATGCCACACATTTTAGTCTAACACCTTTATATTAATTTTTGTTCGAGCAAGAATTTAATGCAAGAGTATTTCACAGTACTGGTAAAAACGTAAATTCTTCTATTAATAATATGTGTATAAAATCAGGCATTCATTTTATATTATAAAGCCAACAAATTTGCCTGCTATCAGAAGCAATGATCTAAACTCAACATCCACCCAAAGTCCAAACCAATGAAATTAGACTTTTAAACTCAAAATCACTTTTACATGTCCAGTCATTCCATGGGTAACTTCATATGGACTTACCAAAATTAAAACAAACCAAATTCTCCCTTAACAATAAAAAAATTATGATCAACAACAAAGTGAGCAAGCTCAATGAGGGGTTAACCTACTTTGGGTGAGATGATGTTTGTATCAGCATTTTTTGTACATTGATGATTGAACACCATGACCACTACACAAAATGTCACCTAAGGTTGAAGCTAAGGCATACCAGCCACGCAAACGAACAAGAGATTAGAGATCTATGGATGTGATCTTCAATGACAACTTTTAAATGTGATCCCATTAACATCTACATGCTTGTCCTCAACCAAAGAGTCAAATATTGACCCATTGATTTCAGTAGAGTCCTTTCCAATTGCAAAGATGACTTTCATTTTCTTAAACACGGCTTTCTTTAATTCAAATTATGATGCATAACATGAAATTCAATACAGAATCAAATTTTTCACTCAAATGTTCAACATATCCTATTTGTAGCTAAAATTAGCTAAGGCGCCATCAAATATCGAGATGCAGCTCTTCTCTAAGAACAAGGAGAATGTTTCTTCCCTTTAGACCCTAGGGTTCAACATATCCTATTTGTAGCGAGGCGCCATCAAATATCAAGATGCAGCTCTTCCAATTGCAAAGATGACTTTCATTTTCTTAAACACAGCCTTCTTTAATTCAAATTATGATGCATGACATGAAATTCAATACAGAATCAAATTTTTCACACAAATGTTCAACATATCCTATTCGTAGCTAAAATTAGCTGAGGCGCCATCATATATCAAGATGCAGCTCTTCTCTAAGAACAAGGACAAGGTTTCTTCCCTTTAGATCCTAGGGTTCTTGAGATTAAACCTTAGTGCTCACAAGCAAGCCTTTTCATACAGATTATATAGAGTATTTACACAGGCAAACTCCCTCCTCAAAATTGGTCATTCAATTCAGCTTCCACTCCCTTCTCAAAATAAACATATTTTCCTCCAAAAGTATAAATCAGTTATATAGTATTCCCTTTGAAATATGATCAAATTGCAGCTTTTAATAATAACTGGTGTATCTAAGTTCACCAAGGCGGTAATCTCGAATAACTACACTTGGATCACATCGATTGAGATTGACGATAAATGAATCAATGAAAACAGAAATTCGATTGCTAAAATAACGTTGTTTCAACGAAGGTGTATCGATGTTTCTAATTTCTATACGGGAAACAGGTTACGTAAGCAGATGGAAATACATAAGTACATAGATCAATAGGGATAATACCTCATCTTCGATATCTTTGATTTTCTGCATAACGGTCGCCATTGTTGAATCAGATAGATGGTAGCTGTTGTTTTGAATTCAAGTATATAAGCTTGTAGCTAGTATGAAGAGGGTTCTAGAGAAGATGGAGTCGCAGGTTTGATGCACCCAAAAACCCTATTTTGTGAAGGTGAAATTGGTCTACTTACATGAAATGAGGTTTTTTATACACCGGAAGTGAAGGTTATTGTAACAACTTAGAGGCTAACTGAGAGGGCTAACTGAGAGCTGTTGCAGTTTTTTAATGGTACAGATGTCTTAATGGTTCAGCATTTAATGGTTTTGACTTTAGACTGTTTGTTTCGTGAGCACATGTAATGGTTAAGAGATTTACCTTTGAATGGTTAAGTATTATACTGATTTTGAAGGTTTAATGCCGAATGGTTAAGACATATTATTTAAATTAGTCAGACATTTGTCTTTGATAGTTAAATTATATACTACATTTTAATGGTTCAGACCTTTTAATGATTCAGACCTCTTAATGATTCAGACCTCTTATTGGTTTAGCACTTAATCATTCAAAAGTTGTCAAACAGCCCCTTAATTTTTCATATGTTTAAAAGGGGCTAAACTAAGTATTGTATTTTTTAGAATTATATTGTGTGTTTTGAAATTGGTTTTGTGTGTTCTGTTTTAAATTTTATATTCTTTTATTAAAATTTATGATGTATGATTGAATTTAATAGTTTATTTTTTATTTTGTATTGTTTGTTTTTGAAAATTTATATTGTTAAAATCTGTTTTTTATAGTTAAGGGGAATGATTTAATGTTGGTTGTATATCGAGCTATCTGATGATTTGATTTCAATGTTGTTTGAACGAGTTTAATCGAGTTTTGTTTGGGACAAGCCTGAAGACTTAGGGTAGGCATAGCCCAATTAGCCTAGCTTATTATGTCATCATAATGCGTCTTAGATTCTAAATTGTGATCTTAAATCATTTCGGACTAAGAGTTAAGCTAGTAGATCATGTGCCAATCATTTAATCAAAACTATTTCTACATGTAATTAGGATTGTTACATGCGTACTTATGAAACCAAACATATCTTTTGTTGGGTTTTTTTTTTCATTCATCAATGTATGTGTTTTTCACTCTTGGCACTCCTTTACTTTAAATATATGAGATGCTAGGATATCATTATGGTTTAGGCAGGTTAAAGATGATAGAATAAACTATTGAAGAATGTGGGTTACTAGTAATCGTACACGTGCTATGATACGTTTATGTATTAAGTTTTTGGCAAATTTTGAAGCTCAACAATGATTCCAATTAGTGAAACCATATTAACCACATCCATCCCCCGTAGAATTCGAAATTTAAGTTATAAAATTGGTTTTAACCATGTTTACCACTCATGTAACATATAAAAACACAAAACCACTTATACATTTTATTTGATTATGATTCGGTTTTTTCATTCAAATTAGCCTATAATGGTGCATTTGTATCGAAACACATAGATCCATCAATCGACCGATCCACAAACATGGTCCGTAATCAATTAAAATTCATTACTTTTAATTTACCGTTGATTAAGATGTCTACTAAATCTGCAATGAGACCATATTTACACTAATCCATAGCTAACCGAAAGTATTAAATTTCAATAATATTCAAAACTACTTACACCAAAAGGTGTAACAACAAAGAATAATCTAATTACGAAATAGCTTTTATCAATGTAAACCTTTTATCAATGTAATCCTTATACCAACATCGTCATTTACTTAAAATCAAATTGATAATTTTTTTATTTTCTTATCATTATAAAAGTGTAATTAAGGATGTCACTTGCATAAAATGGTAATTAAAGTTGCCACATGGCAACACTACATTTACTTTTAACAAAATTTTCTTGTTTTTTTATCCTATTGAATAACTCAATTAATTAATAATTATATTATTTAATTCTACTTTTTATAAACTATTTTTAAAAAGATTAAGAAATAGATCTTTTTATTAATGTTTATTTCTAGAGAAACAAATTTTTATAAAATGAAAATTTTTTAGAATGTACATCATACTTTTTTAAAACATGAAATATTTTAAAAATGATATATTTAAATGTGTTTTGTTATTAAACGAAATAGTTGATTTATTTTTTAGTAAAAACAAAGAAAGTATAAAAACAATTTTTCAAAAAGTTGATATCATTGTTTTATTACTTATAGTACTTACTCACACATAATTTAAATCACGTATTATTTAATAATTAATAAAATTTTATTATATTTAATATATTATTTATTCAACCGGTGTAATACACGGGTTCACTAAAGCTAGTGCATTAATAAAAATGATTAGAAGGTGATCGAACAGTAATTACTTTATGCAACAAAAAGTACCAACTCTTATAGTCCTTCAATTAATGTAAAGACATTCTTATCTTAATTGTAGTGTTCTTGCCTCTAATTCTATGAATATTTACTGAAATCAAGTGAGCAATACGAATCTCCAAACATGTATGAACGGTTCATGGTCATTTGATTCAATTTCATATGCACATACACAACAAGAGGACAGAAGAGGTTAAAGTGATTGATTTATGATATTCATATCCGATATAATATAAGGATCTCTTGTCTTGAAAACTATTATAATCCTTCAGTTTACCGCAACAAACAACTAAATCTACATGATGTATAATTTTAATGCATGCTAACTCATGTACTCATAAGTCATAAACATCCCATTCTTCATGTGCATCTTCATTAACCTCGTACACAAAATTGCGAACTACGATTTAACTCTTTTTTATCAGACTTCTGAATTTCAGATTTCATAATTTTAATCATTAAAATAGCATGTTTGACCATCAAACGATTATTTCTCATACGTAAGTTTTATAATTAAAATAATATTTAACCGTTAAAAAATCATGTCTAGTTTGTTTTCCTTTTAAGTTTAAAAACGTATTATGGGTTTCTTAGAGTAATATTTTCCTTAGAACTATATTTGCTTTATCCTTTTATTTTCGTTGGTGCTTGTTGATAAATCACTAAAACAATTTATCTTATCGTGCCATTAACCAGTGTGTGACCTTTGATACCGATTAGATAATATTTCCCAATAAAATATTACAAATAGTCAAAGTCCTAACATACTCTCATAGATATAAAACTATATAGCTGATTAATATTACATCACATCACTATGATGAAAGTTGTAGCTTCTTACATGTTTAGATGTTATAACATATATCACAAACAGAAATATTACACAAATTACTAGTAAAGGCTAAAAACTATATCATTTTCTTACATAACACCTTATGTATTCTCATCTATCTATATCGGTTTACAGTATTCTAATGTGTAAACCGTCATCATGTCATATACAAATTGTCATACCCGTAATTACACATAGTTGGTGTTAAACACCCGAATCCCTTATTTCCCGTCTTCATCTGTTTGTGATTGACGGTTTTGACTTTTCAGATATCATCGATCCAGTCATTGATGTCGGTTTCATAGAACATCCCATCAACGACTTGATCGATGAGAGAATTGATAAAGGTGTTGCACTGAACTGAGAAAACTCCCCCGACTCTGGTACGAGCACTCGAGAACCAAGCGAAAGCCGCAGCGAAAGCTACGGCAAGCAAACATGCCCCTGCACCCTCCTCAATTCCTTGTAAATCCATCTTTCGAAATAGTGAGTTACCAGTGATAATTTCCGTTGTCACGGTCCCTGCAAATACAATCTAGCAATAAATCATAGTTAGGAGTGTTATAAATAGTGGTTGATTGTAAAATTATATTTTTTATTCATGAGATGTCATTTGATGCAATTGATTTGTTGTGCAAGTTCTGGAAACTTATAAAAAATATATATTAAACAATCAAGCAGTTTAATTAGATCCTACGAGATAAAACATTTATAACCTCTTAAAATATTATAATAAAAACAAAATATTGTTTTAGTATCATATATATTTTGTAGAGCAATTTTATAACTAGTTTTATAACTACCCGTATATGTCGGTTAGTTTAACTTTGTAATAACAAAAACTTATTTTCTTTAGACACATAACGGGAATATTATTTGTCTAAGATAAAATTAAAATCTATCAATATTAATAAAAGAAGGTTTTTGTATGCCACTTGTCATAATTTTAGAGCTTCTAAGTTTTGTTTTTCCGCTTCTCTATCATAATAAATATCATATTAACTACATATGATATTATTTAATTTTTTTCATATTACAAATATAATTTTTTAAAAGATATCTTTCTATAAATACAATTTTTAAAAAAAATTATTTTATAAAATAAGAGTTTTTTTCAAAAAAAAGATCAAACTTGTAAAAATCATAATATATTTTAAACATGTGGCTTTTAAAAATAAATTTCTTATGAAACAAAAATAATTTAATTTTAAAGTTATAATAAATAAATTTTTAAAATTGCACTTTTTAAAAACGGTTTGTTTTGAAACAATTTGTTAAAAACCCAATTTTTTTTTAAAAAACAAAAAAAAGTATAAAATATGATATCATTCTATATCAAAAGTAAAAAAACAAAATTGCACTTGTACATAATGTTAATCATACCTTATATCATAATATCATTTTATAATTAATTAATTTTTATTAATAACTATTTAATATTTTATTTATTCAATCCGTGTATTACACGAGGTTCTAACCTAGTTCGTTTAATATACAAGTAAAACATGACTGGCTTTATAAAAAGGAGGCACAAAATTATGAAAGTCACTAGTTGGGGCCCATTCCTTTATTAAAAAAAATCCAAAGTTTAACCAGTATTTTGGTTTTAGACTTCTATAACGGCTCGGACTATAAATGATGCAGTTGATTATATTGGAAATATCTAGTTTGATAACTTAAGTTAAGCACATATATAGTTACATTTATTATATTCAAAACCGGATCGGATAGTAAACCGGATGTCTTATTGTTTTACTGGACGGATCGGTTCAACCGGTTGGACCGGATATATGAAGCGGATAAAATTATAATTATTTTATAAATGTATATGTAAATATACTAAAAAATAAAAATTATATATGAAAAATTGGTTTGACCGGTCCAACCCCCGATTCATCCAATTCGACCCCCAGTTCAACCAATCCGATCCAGTTTTCAAGACAATTATTAAAAAAACATAAAATATAAAAGATGATTTAACTTCAGTTTGGTACGATTAATCTGGTTTTATATAGGTAAATTGTAAATTCATAACATGATCACAAAAAATCAGTTATCAAAATCATAACTAAAATTTTATGCCTATCAATTGATCTTGTTAATTCTGTTTGTTTTTCTTAATTATTTCGATTATAATTTAATTATTCGATCTTATAATTCTAGTAGCGATAAATATATACAATGCATCAATACACAAACTGATCACACAAAGTGAATATTTAACCATGTAAATGAATAATACCATAGCTAGACGACCCGATATGATCTCAAAGTCTTGGCTCTTTTTCGAGCTCTCTATGTACTCCGAAAGCATCTCAAAGAATCGCGACACATCATTGTCACCACCATCGTCCATGTTCCGCATCTTCATCACTCCAAACCGATCTGATCCGTATGATCTAAGCGTGCACACCCTCGGCTGCAACAAGATCTTCCCACCATCCGCAGATATCGGGGGTGCATTTGTCAGTCTCGCCTTCTGGACCGCAAGTGAAGGGACCGGTGCAGCCGCGGGCTCATCTTTCTGAACCACTGGCTTGAGTTGGCTAACAATTGGCCGAGCAGCCAAAGCCATTGAACGTCAAGGATGTGCAATGTGAGGACCAAGGATAGTACTAATAAGTAATAATGTGTTTGTATTTTTCAGTTTGACCCTTTGTTTTATGGATATTTGGATCTTTCTATCATTTGTAAACATAAGTAAATGTCTAAATAGGCAAAATGTTCATAACAGGAAATAATAGAATCAAAGACCTTCATGTCACGTGAGAGCTCAAAAAAGAAAATTGTATTAACAGATTGAAATATCAAGATTAAACTGTTTTTTTAATTAATTAGTTGATTTATCAACATTAATTCCTACTGTGAATTAAACAGTTTTAAAAATAAAAAAGATAAATGATAGTTTTATTATTTTAATCGAGGATGACCATCATATGAACATTCATCTAAGTTGAAACTTGAAAGGGTGTCTCTAAGGATTACTAGGTAACATGTTGTACAGCTAATATGTTGAGCTGACCAGCGAGACCAAAATCAGGAGGGTCGAACTCAATACGTTTAAAATTTTCGGACGAACTACGTATAAATTTCCATATCTGAGCGAAAAACAGGGGGGCTAGGGCCTAGACCAACAACAAAGCTTCGCCCATGGAGTTGAAGACCAGAACATGATAAACACATCTACTAGACTTGTGTAACTTGTTTATATATGATGAAAAATTATAAAAAGGTTAAATGAGTCGTAAACATGTTTCAAGATGACCCTAAAAATGTAATTTTGAACTCTAATTTTAACAAGAGTGGAAATAAATAGTAACAATAATAATAACATATAAACGGTTTATGTAACCTAGTATGTTTTACAATGAATGAATTGAAATATGAGACTTCTTGCTATATGGGAAAAAGGTTCGTACTTTTTTCTTCTATTTTAAAAGAATAGGGGTGAATTTGAGCATTAGTGGTAAGATGGAGGGCCTTAAGAATATTTTATTATAGGTGAAGCCTGGGTCCACGTTATCAAGGGAAAGAAAATATTGTGTGTGGGTCAAAAGATGATAACGTGGAACATTTTATTGTCTATGATGTTCTTTTCATTGGCACCAATATATGTTTTTCATGTGTTTGGTAGTGTTAAATCAATTTCTATAAAATCGACCGATTCAACAAATAATTTAGCTATTAATAATTCAAATATGTAAACTAAATATTTTGATCAAATTTATATTTTTGAAAAGACGATATGTTATTTAAGAAAATCATCTAAAATTCAACTCGATTTGATTTGGCAACCAATCTCCCTCGGTGAAAAGGTTATTGGAGGACATCAAAGGTTTAAGTTTTCTTTGGGTTAAAGGTCGGACAAAAGCTTGACTATTTAGATTGGGACAGCTAGGTAAAACTTAGAATGTTATGGTAAAATTTAGTTAATTGAATCTGCTATAATGTTTTGTTTATTTTGATGATGTAGTTTGTTAGTATGATTAGCTACTTGCTAGCATGTTTTTTAATGGAGTGTTGCCTTTTTTTTAAAATATGTATTGTTGGACGTAACTTATTTTAATAAATGACCCAATAAATGATGAAAACTTGTAAGTTGGTATTTGACACCATCTTCTTTAAGGGTTGAATTAATTAAGGCATGTGTAACTTATTTATTTTGAGAGCGCAAAATATAAATAATATGTAACTTATTTATTTTGAGATCGCAAAATATAAATAATATGTAAAACCTAGCAAGGTATTTGAAATATGTGCTTTAAAGACTAAATTTGAAAACCAAAATTACACCACCTGAACCATTTAAGGTTATTGAGTTTTTCTTTGTTTTTGCTTAATTATGTGTATACAAATATATGTTTTCATCATTTCATCCGCCCGATCAATTTGACTTATGTTGTTATTAATTTTTGTTTTTTGGTAAGGTAAAATATTTCACTAAAAACTATATCAAAAAAAAAAAAAACTAGAGCATTTCTGACAAAACACATCAAAAAAATTACAACAAAACAACAAAATTAGAACGACTTAGAACTTATGTTTACATCAATCCAGTCAACCAAGAGAGTTAATACTGGATATACTCTTCACCTAGAGAAAACAGGTGCACTTTTGATCATTTGAAAATATATTTGTGGATGGTCTTTGTCCTCTAAAAACCACATGATTTCTGCATCCCCAAATTGTCCAAATTGTAATGAGAATTATGGCATGAACCAACGGCTATCTTTTTAAAGAATCCGAGACAATTTTGAATAATTCCAGAAGATCACAAACTGAAAAAGCAAAGATCGAAGGAAGATGGCACCAGGTACTAATATATGACCAAAGCAACTCGACATAGTAACATAATGTGAATAGGAGCTCCATAGTTACAAGATTTTGCATACACATGGGGCATGGGTTAGCACCAACATTAACGTTTCTCCTTATTAAAGCTGACGAGCAGGGATCCGATCAAACTCAGCACGCCAAACAAATATATTCATTATTTGTGGGACTCATTTACTCCAGTTTAAGACACATGGACTTGTATTGTTATTGACTCAATATTGAGTTTGTATTAACTTGGCATGCACTTGCAGGGATCTAATCAAACTCAACACATCAAGCAAGTATATTCACTATTTGTGGAACCCATTTACTCCTGTTTAAGACAAATGAACTTGTATTGTTATTGACTCACGATTGATATGTATTAACTGGACTTGCACTCCTACGTTAAATGAATAACAACTGGCCAAGTGTTTTTCTTTGTCTGTAACCTACTTTTGTTATTATGCCCAAATAGTAGTAAAACCCAATTGTTACGATGATGCCATAAAACCTTAAAATTTTTTATAACATATGTATGTTTATAAAAAAATAATTAAACATAGACATTGTTGATATCATCCAAACATTTATATCAAAATGATGAAACACCATGTTGCGACGGGAGCATGAAACCTTGAAAAGCTAACATTTCGGTGTCGCAACATCTCTGCAAACCCGCGCATGGAATGGGGAAGTGATAAGATACGTAATTCTACATGAAAAAAAAAACAAAAAACTTCAGCCGTTCGAAGATGCAGGACCGGTGAAGGGGGTCACTTACAACACAACAACACAAAGAGGAGATTAACCAAACTTAATCAAACAGTAA
>BJCM01064245.1:0-12300 GCA_018326385.1 Flaveria bidentis | reverse complement strand
TGATGGTTTAGGAAGATATAGGTGTTCAAAAAGGTTATCCTAGTAAAAATAATAAGCTGGACATGCAAACGGTAGTTAGGATTTAGTGATTTACCTTTCCATATGAATTCTTTTACATTATAATAATAATGATGATAATTTAAAGCAAATTAGTATAAACCTAACTATCTAACAAGATTAAATTAGAATCGGAATGAATGCTTAATGAGATCGATTTAGCGCATGCATTGTTGTTGTGGAAATCCAAGCTTGTAGTTACGGTGAGAGTCAGATGTAGTTCACGGGTGAGAATCTAAAAAAAACTAGAAAACAACGTATCAATACGTGAAAAGAATATTGTGGCCAGCAGCAGAGTTGTGAGACGAGGGTTGTGTTGTTATTACTAATTTAATTTTTAGCAAGTTACATGTATGACATTGTAATTAACAAATAGAGTAAATTACATGAAAAGTCTTGCACGCGGTCAAATTTTCGAGTAAAAGAATGATTTTCGAGTAAACTAATGATTTTTTTTAAAATTGAAGAGGTATCTAATGAAGTTGGTGTTAGACCCATATATATTACAAAATTAGAACCACATCATCTAAAGATACAACTTTTTAAACTAGATCCTAAACTTACGACTAGAATCACATGGACTATTATTAATTTAATTATAAAGAAAATGAATTAAGGTATTTTCCCACTTAGGCTTAGGGATGTAAAACTGAAAATCTAATTGCTAAAATTTCAAATCAAGTAGCTTAGTCTAAATTTAAATATGTTTAAAAGACAAATCTAAGTTCGAACTTTGTTTAACCAAACTTAACTAGGCTCGTAAACTTTATTTTTATTTAAAGTTATGATAATCGTAACTAAATGGTATACGTTGTGCTATATATACACATGCACACATAATTACGGTCATAACTATAAAAAATGAAGCATGAACTAAAAAATTATTTCTAAATAGTAAAAGTGCCAAATTTGACTAGAAACATTACTAATCGAGCTTTAGCTATAAGAGTTTAAATGAGCTTGAGCATAATTAAGTTAACCGAATTTGGTTCTTATTTCAAGAATCTCTAATTTGACGAGGCTAGATACGAATACACTAAATACAAAAATAATATCAGTGTGAGACGAATATAAGTAATTCTAGTCCTACATTTTGATTATAAAACCATGTCTCATATACTCTTACTCCTTAATAGATATCAGCTTTACCTAGCAAATTACCCACTAGAATTCCCAAGTATATCTCTTTATCGTTTCATTTCTAAATAGTTTTATGAGGAATCATATATATATTTCATTATAAACTTATAAAATTATTTATACTTCTCAAAACACAAAATATACAATGATCTTCAACACATGATTTGAAAAAATATATAATTAAAAAATTACCTCATAATTTTATTATTAGAAAACCAGATCCACAATAACAAAAAGGACAAAAAGGCTAGTAGAATATTAGTTTTCTTAAGTGCCACTATTGCAATATTGAAGATTGTTACGGTACTCAAGTGTAAATATCCAAGTTAACCCATGGGGTACCACGTCAGCCATAGCGAATCGTAATGCAATGTACCACCACGTCACGATGATCATACGATGACATCATCCAAATATTTAACGAAAACTAATACCCATATCTCAAGTTAACTCCCATGTGGGCCCACATGGGCCCGTCACCTGTATTCAATTGACCCTCACCCTCGGGTATAAATACACCACATTTTATCATCAACTCTCACCCAAATTCAAACACAAATTTCATCAATCATAAGCAATGTCCGCTGATCCTCGTACTGTCGTCCGAAAGTTCCTTGCTAGACCTCAACACGAAGGCGCCGGAGCCGTCGTTAGACGCAGCATCGGCCGGTCTGTAACGCAGTTTAATTCGGTCCAATTCGACTCGATTATAAAACACACTTGTATAGTTATATAGTTATATGATATGGTCATATGGGTCGTTTGATATTTTTTCTTTTTTGCTTTTTTGCAGGTTTGAGCTCAAGTACTTTGACCCTTTCCTTGTTCTTGATGAATTCTCATGTGGGTCGCTTTCTTTATCGCTGTTTTCTTGTTTTTGTATTGGATTTTCTTTGATTGTGTAGAGACTCAGAGGTGAAATGTTGGTTGTTGATGGTTAATTAACTTAATTTTATGTGTGATTTGCAGTAACTGCTCCTGCTGGATTTCCTGATCATCCACATAGAGGTTTGTTCATTTTTATCTTGCATCAATTTGATAATTTGCTTCATTTTTCGCGCTCTGATGTTCTTTATCCATCTTTGTGTTTGTTTAAACAGGATTCGAGACTGTCACGTACATGTTACAGGTATAATTCTACACATTGGTGTATATACAAATATGTTGAATGTAAAGAGCTGATGAAGTTCATTGAACTGATTATCGCGATAACATTTTGCATTAAACTCGATGTCTCTATGTTGTTCACACCCACCAACCTTATTGCACTAGTCTCCCTAAAATCCAAACACAGAAGAAAGAAAGTATTTGTCGTTGTGTCACTTTAGTGCTCCAGTGTAAACAACACTTGTGTGTTTTATGCTCTTTTTCCTAATGGGTTTGAATGCTTCTTTGAATTTAAGCCAGTTTATTTGCAAATGTATATATGTACATATTTGTCTCTAGTATCTTTGACCTTCTAGATAAAGTACTTAGATGGTTATAACTTGTAACTTTTCTTGTTGAATTAGAGAATTATGAAAGCAATGTAAAAGAGGTAGTTCTGAATGGTTCTTTTGTTGATCTTGATTGTTATAATTAACATCCCTTTCAGTGGCATTAATAAAATTTATTTTGATGGTGATTTTGCATACATTATTCAGCACTTGTTTTAGTGGTAAACAGGATTTTTATATAGTGTTGACTTTAGAAAGTTACATGTATATCTTTCAATTTAAAATTGGGAATAATTGGGAGTTCATGAATCATGATAATCCAGGTGATGATGCTGTTGATGATATGGGTTTAGTGGGGTTAAAAAGGTTTGAAAAATTGGATTAATGATAATTGTGGTCAACTACAGGGATCTGTGACACATGAAGACTTTGAGGGGCACAAAGGGACTATTGGAGTTGGTGATTTGCAATGGATGACTGCTGGAAGAGGAATTGTGCATTCTGAAATGCCTGCTTCTCATGGCACTCAAAAAGGCTTGCAGTTATGGATCAATCTCTCATCAAGACATAAGATGTAAGAACGTCGATCTTTACACTTCACACGTCTCCGTTTTTGTGGGGCGTCGGGCCCATGATTCCCTCGATCAGTGTGGGCTCGCGCCCAACCACAGGAACCAGCCTGGTTAAGAAACTGGTTCTCAGTCCAACTGGTAGTCCAGTCCAGTCCAGTTTTAAAAACTTTATTCTAGACTTTCACGTATGCTCTAAGTACATGTCTAGGCTATCTTTATTAAAAAGTTAGTAACTTTTTGTTCTTATATTAATTGTACATTGCACTGAATATACTAAACATAATTATGAACAGGATTGAGCCAAGGTATCAAGAGATATCAAGTACAGATATTGCAGAAGCTAGTGAAGATGGAGTAACTGTCAGAGTTATAGCAGGTGAAAGTTTAGGAATAAAGTCTCCAATATACACAAGAACACCCACCATGTTTCTTGATATTACACTCGAACCCGGGGCCCATATGCAGCAACCCGTGCCCGAGTCATGGAACGCGTTTGTATACGTGTTGGAAGGCGAAGGCGTGTTTGGGAAGTCGAGATCGTCTTCAACAACGGCTCACCATTTACTGCTTTTGGGTCCGGGTGACAGGCTCATGGCATGGAACAAGTCATCTAAACTGTTGAGGTTTATATTGGTGGGGGGTGAACCCATTGGTCAACCAGTGGTTCAGTGGGGTCCCTTTGTGATGAACACACAAGAGGAGATTGACCAAACGATTCAAGATTATGAGAATTTTGAAAATGGGTTTGAGAAAGCAAGGTATTGGAGATCTGAAACTGCACAAGATCAGGAGTTTTAGATATTGGTGTTAATTCTTTTTTATTTTTGTATTGGGTTTCAGAAATAATATAGATTATTAAATGTCTAGCTCTTCTAATGAATGATTTTTAAATTAAAGATTCTTCAGCCTTTTTATTATTTATCTAGTGAGTTTAAATAATGGTATAAAAACTACAAATTTAACTTCTATTGGTTTCATAAATTAAGTTTAAATTAAACTTGCTTGCTCTTATTGTTTAACAGAATATTAATATGTTTCCTTAAATTTTGTAAGGGGGATTAACCTTAACCTTCTTAATTAAATAAATAAAAATGTGGGTTTTTTTAATTAAAGGGCAAAATAGACTTATTTGATGAAACCACAAACTTTTGATATCTTTTGGGAATCTAAGTTATTTTCTTTTTTAATTGTAAATGATACTTTTTTCCAATATCATGATTGAGCTTCTAGAAGAGTTGGTGGGCTCATATTTGTTGCAAAAACGGTTCTTGAATAATTTCATAGAAGTGGAAAGACTTGCGGGACATACGAGTACGACATCCGGTTAACAAGTGCTTATCAATTCCTACGATACTCTCTTTAAATATTCAACAATTTCATAATTCTATTTTTGTATAATTAAATAAGATTTTATTATCTATCATACGTTATGTCCAAACAAAACTGGAAAACCTTAGGCTAAAGTGTAACATTTATAAATCACACACGTTATATTAATCTAGAAGCATGAAGATAGGACACACCGGAATGGTTAAACGCATGTTACACCTAGAGGTTCATTCAAAAAAGTTTTTTTAATATCTTTTTATCTGTAGCTCTCTTTTACATACGCTAAAAAATCACCGTCTTCTCCACCAAAATATTCTAAGGAAAACTTCAAGATACACTACTCAAGATGTATTATTGCTTGAAGAATACGGACTCCTACGGTCAAAGGGATGTATATTAGATATAATATTATCTATTTGTATAGATAAACGTGACTGTAAAAGATAAACATGATCCATCCTATGTAGATCGATATGTATGACCTGTTTGAGGTTATCGTGTTAATGTTATCATGTATAATAGGTGTATGTAATAGTTGTATGTTGATTGTGTTTCCTTTACCTACATAGCTATATTAATGTAAGTTATTTCACATAAAGAAAAATTCCAATTAGAAAATTGGATATTTGTGACCGTCAACACAGGATAGCGACCGATTTCGCAAATTTACCGATGACTTTCAGTGTTCCGGTCGCAAAAAATAGTTACAAAATTAACGAAAAATAATTACAAATCAGTAACAAAAAAAGCTAAAATTAATACATTAAAAATGAACTATAAATATAGTTACAAAAATAGTTACAAATCAATAACAAAAAAGCTAAAATTAATACATTAACGCCTAACTATCATTGCAAATCAGTGCAAAAGAGCATAAAATAATATAACATATAAATTTAAGGATTATTAGATTTTAATAATCTCAAGTTTCATTTATTGACCGGAATTAATCCAAATTCAATAAATATTTATAGATACTTCCAATTTTAAGTTTATTTTCATCCAACGATCTCTTACTAACTGAGAGTTAACCCCATTAGTTTTTTATGACATGGACTGTTTTTGTGGCCAAGACACTAAGCAGAAAGTTGAAATCTATCATCATGTCCGTCAAATTGAAACTTTCATACCCAAAAACCCATCAAATTCACTTCCTGATTTGAACCACTGAACTCATTGGAGGTAGATTTCAGGTGATGATGGAGGTAGACAATAGGAAACATACCTAATTGAGACTAGGCGGTGCTGGAGTTAAAAAATGACACAAAGATGACATCATTTAATAAAAAAACTAACGAGTATTAACTCTCAGTTAGTAAGAGATCATTGAAGGAAAATAAGTTTAAGTCTAGGAGTGTCTGTAAAATTTCCTGAGTTGGGATTAATCTCGGCCACTAAATGAAAGTTAAGATTATTAAAATCCAATAACCCTAAATTTAATTTAACTTTAATTGCAAAACGGTCACAAAATTTACGACCAACTAAATTCGATCACAAAACAGTTACGAAAGAGAAAAATTGTATGTAAGTTAAATTTTGAACGTTTGTCGCAAAAGATCGTAAACTTGAATCCTAGCTACCTATAGTTTAAAAAGTGAAAGTAGAATCATATAAGGTTGATTATTTTTTGTGTTTCAACTGTTTACGTCCGAAAAGCCATCTAAAATTGTCGATTTTCTATTGTATAAATCATATTTAGTACGTTTTATATAATCTAAGGGTATTTTTAACTTTAAGTTATCAATACATTTCCGTCTATTAGACATATGCAAACATTATGTCTTTCCATGTTTTTTTATAAATTGCTTTACTAGATAACTTTAAGATGATATTATTGAAAATGTTAACCTTGATTATATAAGGGGTTATAATGGGTGAACCGAGAAGTCGAGGATGAGAGCATTATACATGATAGCCAGTGTTATTAATTGAGTTACAAATGTAGAAGATAATAATTAGTATTAGTTGGTTGATCTTTTGGTTGAATTTGTATAATCCAGAATTGAGTTTGGTTATTTATTTGATTATATAATAGTGTCTGAGTTGTATCAAGATTAATGTAGCATAAATAAGAGGTTATGATCATTGTATTGATGTGGTTTTCTTCATAATAATATTTTTAGAGTCATGACAGGTTGTCTTTTAAGTTATCATTGGTTCTTGTGTTGATCAGTTGTGCTAAGGTTATAATAGACTATTGATCTAAATACACATGATTCTTGCTCAAAAACTATTGTTAACATAATACAGATCTTGTCTTAAATGTCTTGGTTTATAGCATCATTTCATATGATTTATCTTATGAGTTAACCTGAATGTAGTAGTGTTAACTATCATAAAACATTTTTTTTTTACAATTCTTAAAAGTACTTGCTTGGTTTTCAACTGAAATATAACGTTATACATATGATGTTTAAACTTTAAACCGTTAATCACTTACTCATAATTAGGCTATAGTTACTATAGTACCTTGAAAATTAAGTATTAACATTTTTCATGCTTAGTTTTACATATTTTAACAAGTTTTTTCTTAAAAACTTCCGTCAACTTTTTCTTAACATTTCGATTATTATTGTCACTTTATTTTTTATTTTTCTTTTTTGCATTCTATAATTATTGGGTCTTCCAATTAGCTTTAAAAATTCCTTGTGAACTGTCATAAAATTGCTTAATAATTCATGGTTGTGACTTATCCAACGCATATACATGAAGAATTCCACATCGAACCTCATTCACCTCTATTGGTCTATGAAAACGACTTGTAAATATGGTGTTTAATTAAAGAGTACCTTACTTGTAAAAGTAAAAGTCGTTTTAAATTGATTGATACTCTATTTCGATATTTTTTACTTTATTGACGAAATGTGTTATCTACTTTTCTAACGTGTTTATCTACTTCTATAGTTAGA
Source organism: Flaveria bidentis (assembly GCA_018326385.1). Classification (NCBI taxonomy): domain Eukaryota; kingdom Viridiplantae; phylum Streptophyta; class Magnoliopsida; order Asterales; family Asteraceae; genus Flaveria; species Flaveria bidentis. Next base: position 4,857 of record BJCM01064245.1, on the reverse strand, counting down.
TTTCATTCCTAGTAAATTTAATCTTCAAAGCCTTAAATACAACTTATACTTAAATAAATTGGTTTATAATACGATGGTTGATGTATTTTTCTTTTAGTACAGAAAAATATCATACCACTATCAAAAAGTGTGCTTTTTTGTCATGTGTTTTTTATTTGCGTCATAAATCTTATCATGTATTTCATCGTATAGTATCTTTATTTTTTAACGGAACCTAATAAGCTATTATTAACTATATATAACACCATCTTATACTACTTCTTTAAGTTCTTAGGGCATCCGTACTCGTCACGGCATCCGTACTCGTCACAGGGAAATAACACATGTTAGGCTAGTGAAAGCATTCCCCGACTGATAACACTAGTCCTTCGATTTTTGAGGAAATTTTGGCCACCAAAACCGATGAATTCTCACCAACTCATTGGGTACATAGGATGTTGATCTCTACTTGTCCATTATGTATTATTAGTTGTACATATGGTTATGTGAGGATAGTGAAATTAAATAGGAACGGTTACCAGTGTAACGGTAATAAATGAGAAAATAGACAAAATGTACGTTGATGTAGCATTGATGTGACCCCCGGAGAAAACGAGATACTACTAATGGTTGTATAGCGTTTTTTTTACTGTATAAAACTTTGACATTATTCATAAAAAAGGCAAATTATTGACAAGTAATAGTTAGATCTTGTATTTTTTTTCCCCTACATTCTCTACTCTCCATCTAAAATCACCATCCTCCAACCTTTAAATGAAGATACATTTACCATCAAGATGTTTCATTAGGGAAACGTTTTAGATGTCACATATTTGTTCATTTCCAAAGCTTTCATTTTCTAGATGTTCATAACTAGATTTTAGCTAATGCTCGCGGCAAGGATGTGGGCGGTGCTAGCAATAACTTTACATACTAATCGTAAATCGTGGTTGTATATTTTGAAAAGTTGTTACGCAGGGACGTTAAAATTGTAACATACTAATTAGAAAAATAAAATGAAATGTTCTTGCATATTAAAACAAAAAGTTGGATAAAATAATCCTAGAATGAAGAAAACTAAAACATAAAGCAAAAAAAGAAAAAACAATATAAAGAAATTCTCGAACAGTATTTCAACCATATGTATAGTGTGGTTTTACCTTTTTATATGTATTCTTTTGCCTTTGTTTTGGCAGATCTGAGTGATGGTGGATGTGGGATTCGGCAATGGTGGCAATTCCTGGGGCCTCTTCATGTCGATTCCACTACGAAAGAGGCCTCTTTGGCTGACATGAGTTGGCGAAGATGGCCGAGACACTGTTTTTTCCTGCCTGTTCCACTTTGATGAGATTGTCACGTTGATGGCGACGGTGGTCCTAGTTAAAATTAAAAAGGAAAGTAAGTAAACTAGTCAACAAAACATTTAGCAAATAAAATTTTCAAATAAAGAAAAAGTGTAAAGAAGAATATTTTAAAAAAAAAAAGAAGGAAAAACCACATGATGGAGCAAGGTTTGAACTAGGTGGAAAATAAGGGAGGGAGCGTCTAGACCAAGACCCATTCTAGTGTTAATCCCCCCTAAACGTTATCTAACAATAAGATATCAAAATGAAAACAAAAAATTAAAAAGTAAAACAAAAATGTTGATCCAACCATGAAGAGACATGTGTCAAATCCAACCGATCAACATTTGTTACTATTCACATCAGCTAATGAGTTCTATATTAATTAATTTATGAGAAGACACCAATGACTTTTTAAAGTGAAACTCATGGATTTGAGTATCACTAGGTGCAATATGTTTCTAGTGGGCTAATAGTTTTACCACAGTGGACCTTTAGGTGGTAGGTTTCCCTTGGAATGGTGGGTGAGCCTGGTCACCGGTGTTGTCTGTGTTCGCGGGCGTGGGTGGTCTTTCGCCAATGGGTTTACTCGGGTGACCGGGCTTAAAAAATTATTCGTTGGCCGTTCAAAAAAAACTATTCACGTCAATATTAAATGTATATTAGGATGATATTGACAAATTTCTTTGTTTGGAACATTTACAAGGTGATTACACATCTACTTGTTATGTTTGTATTGTTGCACGAGATTATCTATTTTTTTTATTCAAGGGCATTTTAGATGTTTGACCGTAATTAAACACATAGTTTGTAGAAAGGGTGAGTTTTTAACCAAAATAGTGTTTATATAGAACTATTTACCAAAAGTGTTAGTTTAACAAAATTTATTAAAATAGTTCTATTAGTATTTTTAGTTTATAACGATAAGAAGAAAAAAACTAAGAGACCCGTCTCCCTTTTCTTTTGTCTTCTCCGACAACGAGGTACGCTTATCTCCTGGAGCTCTGGTTGCCGACCCTCAAGACTCAAGAGCGTAGTGAAGTAACCTAATAATATTTTTCGACCACCCGCATTAGTAAAACTAGAACAAATACAAAAAATCGAACACTATTTTAGTTTGGGTCAAAACAAATTTTAACAAAAAAATCAAAACAAAACAAAATAATACGTGTCAAACGGGCCTTTTGAAAATTGAACATTAAATGATGGGCATTCGACTTTAGAATGTCACAATGTAGCATTTTCTATCTATAATATAATATGAATGGATTTAGTCCGTAAGCTTCAAAAATATGCATTTTAGGCAACTCATTAAATCTTCACAAATGGATTTAGTCCGTAAGTTCCATATTAGCCCTCAGAGTTTGTTCTTTTTCACTGTTACTCAGCCAGTTTTCTCTCTTTACACTTTAAGCCCCCAAACTTTAATTCTTCATAATCCTTCCTGAAAATAGAACATTTAAAGTTATATTCTTTATATTAATAACCTTTTTAATGATTGATTTGATATAGTGTTTAACATACCCTCAATTCAACCAACAATTACTATGGATGTTTGCTAATCATTTCAAGATAAATGTTTTTCTATTCATTACAAGATAATTTTTTTATTCATTGCGAAAGTTTTGTCGTATCATTTATTAAACGATAAGTACTCAGTTAGATTCTATAAATAACTAACACTCATCAGAAGAAAGCGAGAAGAGAACTCGCCCATCTCAACGTCATTGTAAATGCATAGATCTTTCTTGCCTGATTTGTCATGTTTTATGTTATCTACATACTTAAGCTTTTAAAATACACACTCCTTCAAATTAACCTCTAGGATTTAGCCTAGCTTAAACTGAAACAAGACTTAAGAAATAATACGCTTGATTTTAACAAAAATTCATTTTTAGCTTTTTCTTTCAAACTATGAAATTTCAAATAAGATTTAGTACGTAAGCGATCCTTCCCAAGATTAAAATATCGAATACTCAAAAATTACATTTTTTCCCTTTTCAAACAGTGTTCCATTTTAAACATACAAGGTTTAGGTTAAAATCTATTATTACAATGACTAAACTATTGTGTCCAAAACATTGAAAAGTAACAACAAATATTAATAAACGACCTTCGTTTGTAAACAGGTTTGAAGTACAAGTGTGTGTGTGTACAAGAAAAAAGCTTTTCTAAAACAATAGAGGTTTTTAAACCCACAATAGCAAACATGAAACTATGTAATCAAATGCTAGTTTCAGGCCCATTAAATAAAACACACTTCACACACTTTTGGACCAATTTTATTGGTTATTTATTTGAAAATTGGATGTATAACTAGAATTATGCCCCCGTGTTATAGCGGGAGGCATAAAACTATGCAAGTAATATTAATGTCACACCGTCGCTAACGACCACAAACACAGGAAAAACTCGCGAAACAAAAGAAATAAAAATGGAAAGAAAAAATAGATGTAAAAATGTTGAAGCATTCACGCCCGTTGTGGCTTGCTAAAAATTAGACTAAAACGTAAAACACAACGGGACCGTTAAACGGATAATAGAGGTAAAAACGTTGAAACACTTACGCATGTTGCGGCATGTTAACTCAAAATTTTCAAACCAAAACGTATAAAAGAAAAAAATGTAAAATATGAAAGTTATATCTGACCAAAGTTAAAAATAAAAAAATAAACTAAGGTTAAAAGTAAAACAATTAAAAAAAATAAAAATACAACCTATAAAACATGATGTACAACTAATAATGCATAACAAAATTAAAAATTAATAATATATAATAGTATATAAGGAATTTATAACTTTAAATTCATAAATCTATACTCTACTTGCCATAAAAGCAGGAAAAAAAGAATAAAACAATTCCACCTAAACTCTCCCATGTTTCTCCATGATCTCCTTATAAGTTATTATATTACATTTTTCAATAACTCACGTTTTCTTTTATGTTACTCTGTCAAACTCTTAACCAAAATACATCAATGTGCAAACTATCAATGACACATCCATTGATCCAAATGACTTATCTGAGACTCGTGAACAAACCCAACTAACTCAACAATCGCCCCTTAATTGTTATTTGTACATACTATTTACTCGCAACAACATGGAATCACTTTCAACTCGAACCATCTCGGTCATTTTTGGACACCCAATGTAACAGATCAAGTATCAAGCCGATATTATTTGTTTTGACACCTAGCATGCCCTTAAACGCTCACTCCTCACAGTTATAAAACATGTCTAATAACGAAAATATTCAGACTTATATAAGAAAACTTTTAGCTAAAATATTGAGTTTTTAACTAAAAGTCATAGTCATCGGTCAAATATCAAATCTTTAAATATCCATCACATTACCACCATCTTGATTTTGCTTGCATAGAAAAATGAATGTTTCATCAGCTTCTCAACAATGGGACTTGTTTGATCTTTCAACATCCACATTACTACTAGTTTTAAGAAAAACACGAAGGATATAATATATATATATATATATATATATATATATATATATATATATATATATATATATATA
>BJCM01064242.1:0-27475 GCA_018326385.1 Flaveria bidentis | reverse complement strand
CCTGTTCCAAGTGCTGCCGGTGATCCTCCTCACTTCGGCTATAGACGAGGATATCGTCAAAGAAAACCAACACTCCCTTCCGAAGCAGGGGTTTAAATACGTGGTTCATGAGGGCTTGAAACGTTGCGGGAGCGTTAGTCAAGCCAAAGGGCATGACGAGGAATTCATAGTGCCCCTCGTGTGTACGAAATGCCGTTTTCGGTACGTCCTCGACTGCCATTCTCACTTGATGGTACCCGGATCGGAGATCCAATTTCGAAAAAAAAGAGGCTCCCGCTAACTCGTCTAACAGCTCATCGATAAGCGGAATCGGAAACTTATCTTTTACCGTTGCTTCGTTGAGACGCCTATAATCCATACACATTCGCCATTGGCCGTCTTTTTTCTTGACGAGGACAACCGGAGCCGCAAACGAACTTTGACTGTTCTGAATGATTCCCGAGTCCAACAGTTCACGTGTGGTTTTTTCGATAACATCCTTTTGAACCGCCGGGTATCGATACGGACGCATACTAATAGGGGTGGTACCCTCCTTCAACACTATTTTGTGGTCAAATGGGCGTCGGGGCGGTAAACCCGTGGGTACCTGGAAGACGCATGGAAATCGGGCCACCAACTCTTTCCATCGATTGGCCCCCTCTTGTTCACTCGGGACGTTTACCACGCGGGACTGGTAGTTGTCTCCTTGTTCTCCGTTGGTTAAGTGTAGGCTGAACAATTGTAGATCCCCGGCCCTCGCATGTTTACCCATCTTCTCAAGGGAGCACACAGCGAACAAATTATTTTGCAGCCCCTTTAGTTCGTAACTCTTACCCGCTAGTTCGAACCTCATCGTCATTTTTTGGAAATTCCACAGAATGTCGCTCAATGGAAGCAACCATTGTACCCCTAAAATCATGTCATAATTTTCGAGAGGCAACAGTAGTACCTCGGTTGTGAACCAGTTCCCTTGCATGTTCCATTGGAATTCTCGGCACACTTGAGTACTTGTTAACTTCTTTCCGTCCGCCACCCCTACTGTCACCGACGGTATAGTCACGGCTTCACAACCCAATTTCTTGGCCAACCGTTCCCTAAGGAAGTTATGTGTCGATCCCGAGTCTATGAGTATATGGAGTTAACGGGTACCCATCGACCCACTGACCCGCATAGTCGAGTAAGACGGAATACCTGTTAAAGCGTGTATCGAAATCTGATGTTCCGTTCCCTCTTCTTTGTCGGGTTCCTCTTCTTCCCCTGAATTCTCCTCCTCCTCATCGACTTCGATGATATAAAGTTGCTTACGGGGTTTCGCACATGTATGGCCCGGTACAAACTTTTCGGTGCACCAAAAACACTCCCCCTTCGCCCTTTTCTGTTCCAATTCTTTGCTGGTCAAACGTCGCTGATTGTGAACCGGGCGCGGTGTGGTGGTTGTTGCTCGGTTGGGAGTGGGTAGGAGAGGCAGTTTAGCGGCGTTAGTAGGTGGTGTAATTTTCATGTTGGTGGTCTTTGAGGCTCCTCCGTTCCACCTTCCCCCAGCAAATTTTTCCTCCAACGTTTCGTTATTGAGGGCTTGAGTCTTAGCTAACCCGTATGCCTCATGCAACGTACGTGGCTTAAACATTTTTACCGGTCCCCGGATGTCCGGTTTGAGAGCCTTGATGTATAAGCTCACGGCTTGGGTTTCGCTCAGGGTGACCTTGTTCAAGAGTGAGTCGAAGGCCGTGTTCAGTTCTTGTAACGACCCGGTTTGTGTTAAGGATGCCATCTCTTCCAGTGGGTCTTCAAACAACGCATCAGAAAAACGCGCTGAAATAGACCGAACATAATCCACCCATGGTACCTCGGCCACCGTAGCATTCCTTGTCTTCATATATGCACGGTGCCATTGGAGCGCATCGCCCTCCAGATGAACCGCCGCACAACGAAGTTTGGATTCGTCTGGTGTGCCATCCATTGCGAAGAAGTGTTCGCAACGATAGAGCCAACCCTCCACGTCTGCCCCCGAGAATTTAGGGAATTCAATCTTACCGATACGGAATGGTTTGGAACCTCGTGAATCAGCATCCGGATCAGAGGGAGAACCGAAAGAACTACCCGATGAATGCACGGCTGTATTACGCACCGCCTTCAAAATCTCTTCCTGCTGCTTCGAAGATTGTTCCTGTTGCTTCATCAGGGCCGCTAACGCAGCTTGGATGTCATTGATTGCCTTATCATGGGATTTGAGGGTGTTGTCGATTTCATTATTGCGGGTGTTAGTCATGGCTGCGGCAAGGAATTCCGATGAGGAATCGGAATGGCTCTGATACCCTTGATAGGGTTAGAGAGAAAATCGGAGAAGCTAACGAGAGAGGAGAAGCTCTTAATTTTCTGGATAATCTCCAAGAACCGAATGCATTAGTTTAAATCAAAAACAAATTACCAAGTTCACCAAATAACCCACAATAATAAAGAAAAGCCATAATAGTCCCTGGCCCAAACAATAATGAAAATAAAAACATAAAATACGGATGCGAACGTATCAGTTGGCGATTGAATTCGCTTCTTCAATATATACAACAATACACCAGCAATTGAATGATGGTTTCACCACATTCATTCCATCGGTTCAATTTCAATAAGATGACCCTTTGATTACCTCCGATTTACTTGAATGGAAGGTGTAAAGGACCATTAGATTTCATTAAATAAGAAACGGTTAAGGACGACGGAAGTAATTGAAGAGAGTCAGCCGGGCACCAATAAGGAATATTAATACATTCTCTTATTTTTTTCATTAAAATCATTTCATAATTCTTTCTAATAACATCATTTAAGGTGTTCAACAAATAATAATTCTAAATGTTAAAATCAAAATTTCACTATCCTCTGGACAAACTCAAGCTATTTAGGGTGTGCAAAAACTTATCCAAACTGATCGAATGACTAGGGTGCTAGATTACGGTTTGGATTGACCAGTTGTGATAAAAATTAAAAGTCAAACCGCCAACTATATATGGTTTAAGAAAAAGTAAACCAACCGCCCTCATTGGTTGCATCGGTGGAACCGTCCAAAACAGTCCGGTTGTTCAAATTAGGCAGCTTGAACTTTTTTTTAATTAAAAACGGTTTGTAGTCGTAAATTTTTAAAAATGATAAACACGATTCATGACTATTTTTACGTGTGTAGTGCACATTTCAAGAATGTAAAAAATAAAACCAAGTGGCAAGACGTTCATACTACCTGTTCAATTTCTAAATCTTAAATTGAACCATTATTTTTTTATTATTATTTATTATTTTGTGTTGCTTCAATTTGCGATGTTAGGTTGGTTCCTAATAGTTTACAAACACTTTAGAACCAACACCCTAAATCGGTGAAAATGTGAAAAGGCAAATACAAACATATAGTTTGATCTTTAGTTTTTGCCATAAGCTAACACATGCTAGATTTATTTGTAATAACCGATGTTCTTTGTATGATTTTGCATTGTACTTTTATGTCGTATTCAAGGCCTAGATAATGTTTAACATAACATCAATCAAAGTTATTTACCAAGAGCATCCAACAATTTATGTTTGATTAATGCTATAACTTATTCTTTATTTATGTGAATACTACTTATGAAAATAATTGTTTTGGAAAGTCCTAAAAACCAAATAGAACAAGAGTACGGAACACAAATGTTGTTATAACAACATTGCAGCGAGAAACTTGAAACTTGAAGGACTCATATGCGACAATAACTTTACACACAAGTAATCAAGTTTTTCAAATATTTTATTAAAATCATTCAAAAAAATTCTCTAAAATCATTCTAAAGTCACTCAAAAAAATTCTCAAAAGTAATTTAACTTTTACCATTTGTTCAAATCTTATATAATATTTTTACAAATACATTTAGTTTCTAAAATTAAATTACGTAAAACATATGTAAATATTGATTACTAAATGAATTATTACCTAAATTAAGAGGTAATAGTGAACAAAACGTCACAACTTCATAACTAAATTTTAAATTTGTTAAATTTAAATTGGGCTCATAACAGGAAATGCGAGCTAAGCATACAACCCTATGGCTACTACGGTTCCCTTTACTACCTATAAGTTGCAGGCTTGTTCTTTAACAGGGATCTGACTGAGTTGATTGGAAAACGTTAATCATTAAAAAGAATCAAAATTTATATATGTTTCTAACTTAACTTTAAAACATAATTTAACTTCTATAAATTTTGTTATATATGATTAAAACATATAATGAAAACCAAGTGAACTATAAAGTCACATTAGTGGATCGAGTTAAAAGAAATTATTGGCTGGGATTAATCCTAACTTTCATTTATTGACTGAGATTAATCCTAACTTTCATTTATTGGCTGAGATTAATCTCAACTTTACATGCACTTTTAACTTTGAATTTATTTTCTTTTAATGATTTCTTTACTAACTGAAAGTTAACCATCATTAGTTTTTTTGATGAAATGATGTCAACTTTGAGCTATTTTTCAACTTTAGCGCCGCCTAGTCTCAGTTAGGTCTTTTTTCTATTGTCTAACATCCATCATCACCTGAAATCTGTCTCCAATGAGTTCAATGGTTCAAATCAGGAGGTGGTGATTGACGAGTTTATGGGTGCAGAATTTTCAAATTGACGAACCTAATGATAGATTTAAATTTTATGTTTAAATGTTTTGACCACAAAAACAGTTCACATCATCAAATAACTAAAGAGTTAACTCTCAGTTAGTAAGAGATCGTTAAAAAAAATAAACTTTTATAAACATTTACTGAATTAAAATTAATTTTTCAACAATAAATAAAACCTAAAATTATTTAAATCCAATAACCTTGTTATCACGTAAAGTAATGATAATAAACACTTTCTCCCCAAAATCGTCAACAGCTCAACACCACCGTACAGCGGCCTTCAGTTCACCCCTATCATCAACACCACCACCACTTTCAAAAATGTCTACAAATTTCTCAAATGGGTCTCTTCAATTTCACTCAATTCCCACAACCCACGTGAAATTCAATCACATTTCATCCCAAAATCGCAACTTTCACCATCAATTTCACCTCAAGAAACCTACAAGATACACACTAGTAATCTGCGGTTCAACGATTCGACCCAAAAGAAATTCAAAGGCTGACGATAACGAAGAGGCTCAGGAGCTGGTGCGAACACTACTAAAGAATTTCAATTACGAAAAGCCGTTGTTGTCGACGTTGAATAAGTATGTTAAGTTAGTTAGGACTGAACATTGTTTTCTTCTGTTTGAGGAGCTTGGGAAGTCTGATAAGTGGCTTCAGTGTCTTGAGGTTAGTTCTTTTTTATGCAATTTGAATGTAAAAGTTCAAATTTTTTTTTTAAAAATTGATTGTGTGGTTTCATGATTTATCTCGTGATTTTGTTAATTTCAAAGGCAAATTGGGTTATAATAATCTGAATTTTGACTTATTAACAGATAATAATTCATGCTGGTAGTTTGATGAATGTCACTACTGATTTTCACTTTTGTTTTTAAGGACAATCTTAGTAACTTAATCATCATAGATATATACGCAATTTACATTTGATTTCAACTCGATTTGGTTTGTATGTTTTCTCGTTTTGTTAATGATCGTCACTGTGAGCAAAATGCAGCGGAAATCAAGTGTGAATCTATGATGATTATGCTACTAGATTGCCCCTTGCAATGAAAGTGGAAGTTAGAATTGCTAATGTGTTATTGATCAAACTGTTAATATGAATTATTATTGGCTAATTGGTTATAGTATAGATTCATGAGTAATCCGTTGATTTGTTGATTCCCAAAAGTAAATTGGGTTGTAATAATCTAAACTATGATCTAGTGATTCATACTATGATATAATGATCGATAATAATCTATACTCGCAGTTTTACTAGTGGCACTACTAACTTTCACTTTTGTTGCCATAGGAATTCGGTAGCATAATCAGCTTGATTGAATTTGATTTCCACTCGATTATGTTTGTATGTTTCCCATATCATTAATGAGCATAAATATGAGATGAATATGATAAGGAAAGTGAAAGTTAGAAGTGTCATTGGTCAAACTGTTAGTACGGATTATTATTGCCTAATGGATCATAGCTTACGAAAGCAAAAATTATAAGTGTCATTGATCTAATTGTTGGTATGAATGAGTCATTTCTGAACCAAGTTCTTGATTTCTAAACTTTTAAGTCTTCTGTTTTTCGTTCTTTTAGGTGTTTAGATGGATGCAAAAACAACGATGGTATGTAGCAGATAACGGGGTCTATTCAAAGCTAATATCAGTGATGGGAAAGAAGGGGCAAACCCGAATGGCAATGTGGCTGTTCTCCGAGATGCGAAACAGCGGGTGCCGACCCGATACTTCGGTGTACAATTCACTGATCACAGCTCACCTGCACTCGAAAGACAAATCGAAGGCGTTAGCTAAGGCGCTTGGGTACTTTGAGAAAATGAAAGGTATAGAACGGTGCAAACCCAGTATAGTGACATACAATATTCTTTTAAGAGCGTCTGCGCAGGCCAAAGATGTTGCTCAGGTTGAAGCTTTGTTTAAAGATCTAGAGGAAAGTGTTTGCAGCCCGGATGTTTACACGTTCAATGGCGTGATGGATGCTTATGGGAAAAACGGGATGGTGAGTGAAATGGAAAGGGTACTTACGCGTATGAAAAGTAATCAGGTAAAACCCGACATCATTAGTTATAATTTGTTGATTGATTCGTATGGAAGAAAGCAAGAGTTTGAAAAGATGGAACTAGTGTTTAAGAGCTTGTTACGGTCAAAAGAGAGACCTACGGTTTCTACTTTTAACTCAATGATAACGAACTATGGGAAAGCTCGGCTTAGAGACAAAGCAGAGGCAGTTTTCCAGAAGATAACAGATATGGGATACGCCCCGAATTTCATAACTTATGAATGCATGATTATGATGTATGGATGTTGTGATTGCGTCTCGAAGGCGAGGGGAATATACGAGAAAATGATAGCGTCCGAAAAGCATGTAAAGGTTTCAACTTTGAATGCAATGCTAAATGTCTACTGTTTGAATGATTTGCCAACTGAAGCAGATAAGCTGTTTGAAACTGCTTGTAACAGTGGGATGTTTCGTATTGACTCTTCGACGTATAAACTTCTTTATAAATCCTACACGAAAGCGAATATGACGGAGCTAATACAAAAACTGTTGAAGCATATGGATAGAGATGGCATTGTACCGAATAAGAGGTTCTTTTTAGAAGCTTTAGGGGCGCTCGGGTCCTCACGAGCTGAACAAGATGCTATTTCCTCCAAAGTTAATTCGAGTATGCCTGCAGGTATTGCCAATGTATAGGAGAAAGACTGCGTGTATTCTAGAATAATTTAGTCAATGATGGTCAACCTGTTTGGATTACTGCATGGTTCTTGTGGTTTAAGGCTAAATTAATCTGTCTCCTGTAGCAAAATGTGTTTTTGCAGATTAGAGTTGTATTGCTGTAAGATTGTAAGAATCATGATATCTCATTTTTTCACAGTTTATCATGTAGATACTTTTTTTGGTTATATTCAAGAGTTCATTACTATATCTATCATGTGTATGTCGCTTCTAATGACCGTCTTAACATATTAATTTTGCTCAGATATACTGTTGTAGCATCAAGGATTATTGTAGCATTGTTTTTTTTACTCTTTTTAACATCAACACAAGTTCCCTGAAATCTACTCATATAATCCATCTATAACTTATTTTATAAGACTAGAACACACAACATTTTATAGGGATAAATACCATATGCTTAAGAGTAAGAGATCATCTCCTTGTAGCACGACATGTTGGTTTGAGTTGTGTAGTCATTCATTGCGCTTCATTAGCTGATACGAACCTGCAAAATGAAAATCCATCGTTAGAAGAGGGTTCGTAGCCTCGAAAGAACCTTTTGATTATCAAGTAAGTATCGGATGTGTGTAATCATATAATAACTATACATGTATGATGGAAATACTTTTATGAAGGATGATTTAGTACTATAGTAGAGTAATGAGTGATAAATTAAGTTGTGTGAGAGAAAAGTGGGAGAGAAGAGATGTTAGAAATAGTTGTGGTGTGTTTTTCACTCTAGTATTCTTACAATTATTGTTTTTAGTTAGTTACCATTAGTTTATTTTAGATCTATAAATAGACTTTTATGTTTATATTTAATCAATTAAGTAACCTACTATACAAATTTCTTCGTTTATGTTAAGGCTTAATCCTCCTTTTTGAAGAGAAGAATGTGGGCTTGACTAGTCCTCAATGAGTAATCATCCGTTTAGTTTCGGTTTCTTGGTTTGAAAATTTTGAATTAGAGTTAAAAATCAAACCGGATTGAATCCAGTATGTTAAAACCGGACCAAAAAAAGAGTTTGTATTCGATTCACTTTTCAATTTCGACCAAAAAGTTTGAATTCGACGATAAAAAAATTAATTTTAACTCGATTATGTTTTAGGCACATGTTCAAATAACAAAGTCATTTTAACATAGTATAAATCAACAAAAAAAACATACAAAACCCAAACACAATCTAAAATAATATATTAATTGCAAACAAAAAGTATTAACTAGAAATTAAAACAAAATAACGCTTTTGCGCCAATGTTAAGCCACAAAAATGGAAATAATTTTAACATAAAAACAAACGGACCTAGTGTCAAATATAATGTAACCTTTGTGATTTATATTAAATATTTTCGTTCTATTTAGTCAATCACTTCTCTTATAAAACGACAATCTCATACGTCATATAAATCATACTTCTAAATCTACAATTTCATACGACATGAGAATCGAACCGTTGACTTTGTAACGATTAATATTTTTTTTTTCAAAGACGTTAATACTACTAACGTAGTGACCCTTTAGTAATATTAATAGTCACACCATCTCTCTAAATTACCTCATGACGTCTGGTACATCACTACCCATCTTCTTCTTTCACCCCCTCAATTTTCCTTTTCTTCTCATTTGGTCCACACAACTTTCAATATTACAGTTTCTACCCATTAGTTTTTCTTGTGTTTTACACAATCACACTACATACGCAGTTATATCAATGATATTATTATTCCCAGTTGAAACAGCAAGAAGAGACGGCACAAAACCTTCATCTTCAGTTTCATACAATTGCCCTAATTTGCTCGCTAAATCTCTCTCAATTTCGCTTTACTTATAGGTAATTCATCATCTATACTCAATTCAGTTCAGTTTACCATCAAATCACCATTGAATCTCGAGCAAATTGCTCCTGTGAGTACTGCATTAGCTGTTACTTGAGGGTTTTTATGGGTTTTGATCTTTCGAACAGTTTTTAGCTTCTGATGCTTGTCCAAATCGTAGATCTTTATGTTGACGGAGTTTCCGATGAGTTTGATTTTAGTATTCTTGTTAAATTGAATTTGTTTTAGACGTAACTGGATTGATTTGTGTGTGTTTGATCTTTGGTGAAGATGTAGGATTTTGGTTCAATTTAGCCGATTTGATTGATGTGTATGTGGAATGGATTGTTTGGACCAATTTTTAAGTTAATATATGCGATTAGATTGTTGTGAATCAAGGATGAATCGTTTGAATTCATCTCAAATTGATTTGATTTGTTTTAGCATTGTCTAGTTAATTCGATTGTGTGATAGTAGGATTTTTGTAATTGAAACTTTGTACGAGTAATCAGTGTTAGAATTTATCAACTTGTGAGCGCTTTTATTAAAATTGCAACAAATTGTCTGTGCATAGAGAAAGATTGATCTAAAGGTTAACTAAAGAACCTGAACATTAGCACCCTAAAAGTGTTTGTATAAGTGGTAAGGAATTATACTTGTTCCTCGTTTCTGAGTATTTATAAGGCGTGTCTTGAATCCCATGTGTTCTCAATCGTCTATCTAATAGTGGACATCAATACATCGAAATGGACTACAGCGAGTATATGACGTTTTGAGTTTAATACAACTGTAATTTGGTGTTGAATCTAGTAAAGCTTTGGAACTCCGTATCATTAGATTTGCAATGGAAAATAGGTAGTGAATTTGTGACAACCTATGTGATATTTTGTTCTTAACAGGTAAATTGACAGCCACCAAGAAGCGACAGACAGAAAGTTACAATGGGGGCTTCAGAAGAGAATAGTGGTCTCTTCCCAATATTCATATTAACTATGATTGCCCTGCCGCTTGTACCTTATACAATCTTGAAGCTTTGCCGTGCTGCCTCAAAAAAAGCTAAGAGCATCAACTGCCAGTGTGCTGTTTGCTCCCGCTCAGGGAAATACCGCAAATCAATATTTAAAAAGGCAATCAGTTTTTTTCATATCTTATTCTTGTTTCATTTTTGGGTAATACAGGAATGAAACACACAATATCAAGACTTTCTAAACTTGAATATTTTCTCAGATCTCAAGCTTCTCAACATGGAGTAACTTGACATTGGTGTTGTTATGGATCCTTATGGGTGTCCTTGTGTACTATATAAAGCATATAACTCGTGAAGTAAGTAAATAAGAGCCATGCTTGGTCTATTTTTATTGCATGAATACTTATATCCGATTTGAGAAACATGTAATTGGGTTTTTAATGTGACTGAACCAGATTCAAGTATTTGAACCATTTAGCATTCTTGGATTACAACCTGGTGCTACTGACTCTGAAATAAAGAAGGCATATAGGAGACTCTCTATTCAATACCATCCTGATAAAAATCCAGATCCAGGTTCATTTTATTTTTGAGATAACCTTTGATTGCATAGGTCTCCCAATTCTTTGTTTCTGATGATTATTGTACTTACTCTCCTTTGATCCAGATGCCCACAAGTATTTTGTGGAGTCCATTGCTAAGGCATATCAAGCACTGACAGATCCCATCTCCCGTGAAAACTTTGAAAAGTATGGTCATCCAGATGGTCGGCAGGTAGGGTTTCCAAAAACAGCTTGAGCAGGGTTGGAGCTCTCTAAAACACTTTTATCCATTTAAAAAAATTAAAAAAGTATTACTATGTTAGATGTAATAAAAAGTTTAATTATTATAATAATCATGTGATTTATATTATCAAAGAGATTTTGGAGGTTTATACACTTTTATCTTAACCATTCGATTAGCTAAAGATTAAATATAACAAAAATCAACCCATTTGATGTGTTTGATGTAGGGGTTTCAAATGGGAATAGCGCTTCCTCAATTTTTGCTAAACATAGAAGGTGCATCGGGTGGAATATTATTACTATGGATTGTTGGTGTGTGTATTCTACTACCATTGGTGGTGGCTGTAGTATATCTGTCCAAATCATCAAAATATACTGGAAATAATGTTATGCATCAAACACTATCCGCCTATTATTACTTTATGAAACCCTCTTTAGCCCCAAGGTATGCATCCTTTTACATACACGGTTAACACCCTTGATAATTGTATTGCTGATGTGTAATTAACCCCAATTTGTGTATTTATGTTTTGATTTTACAGCAAAGTTATGGACGTTCTCATTAAAGCCGCTGAATATATGGAGATCCCAATCCGAAGGTCTGATGCAGAACCCCTTCAGAAATTATTTATGCTAGTTAGAAGTGAGTTGAACTTGGATCTAAAGAATATCAAACAAGAGCAGGCAAAGTTTTGGAAACAACACCCGGCACTAGTAAAGGTAAAGTCTTGTTTAAATCTTTGAATATTATATTATTGAGTTTGCATGTTGGATCAACTTTTAATGTTATTCTGCTTTGTTTGCAGACAGAGTTGTTGATTCAAGCACATTTGACTCGCCAAACAGACACCTTAACCCCAGAGCTAAAGAATGACTACAAACGTGTGGTGGAAATTGCACCTCGTCTTATTGAGGAATTAATGAAGGTACTTCTGGATCTTTTTATAAAAATCAGAGTATGATTTTAGCCCAAGTATTTAGTTGTTTGTATTGTTATTGTATACAGATGGCAGTTATACCACGCACCGCTCAAGGGCATGGCTGGCTAAGGCCTGCAGTTGGTGTTGTTGAGCTCTCTCAGTGTATCATCCAGGTTAATATAATTAGACAGCTTATCATTTGATGTTTCTTGATGCTGAAAATTGATTATATTGTAATATCAAATTGCATCATTGTCTAGTTTGTATTTGCAGAATAAATGTTGGTTTAAGCTTATGGCCTAATAGCTAATGCAATCCTAGTTTCTGGTGCTGACTTATAATACTTGTTTATTATTTGCAGGCTGTTCCCCTTAGTGCAAGGAAAGCCACCGGAGGATCACCAGAAGGAAATGCACCTTTTTTACAGCTTCCTCATTTCAATGAGGCTGTAATGAAAAAGATAGCCCGCAAGGTAAAAGATTTTTTACATAATGGTTTATAACAGATTGGGTTAACCCGTAATATCTTTTTTCAATAAAATTTATTTCTGTAAACAACTTTTTTGTAAGATATAGTTATATGTTACTTCTATAAATATGAAATGGTTTAAACTTGCCACCTCTACTATGAGATTTGTAGTTTTGGTGAAGAAAAACTAAGTGAGAAACCTTTTCAATTAAATAACAAATATATGTTTTTGCAGAAGGTGAAAAACCTCCAGGAATTCCGTGACATGAAAACCGAGGACCGTGCTGAGTTGCTTTCTCAAACTTGTGGTTTTTCTGCTGCTGAAATTCAAGATGTAGAGTCAGTACTTGACATGTTGCCTTCCATAACAGTTGAAGTCACTTGTGGTACCGAAGGTGAAGAAGGTATACAAGAAGGTGACATCGTCACAGTGCAAGCTTGGGTGACCCTAAAACGGGCCAACGGGTTGTCCCGTGCCCTTCCCCATGCCCCATATTTCCCTTTCCACAAGGAAGAAAACTGGTGGTTTCTTCTCGCTGACCAGAACGCTAACAACGTCTGGTTTTCACAAAAGGTAAGCTTCATGGATGAAGCTTCAGCTGTAACAGCTGCTTCAAAAGCGATCGAGGAAACAATGGAAGGCTCAGGGGCAAATGCAAGCGAAACTAATAACGCAGTGAGGGAAGCGGTTGACAAAGTCAAAAGCGGGTCTAGGCTTGTGATGGGGAAGTTCCAAGCCCCAGCTGAAGGGAATTACAATCTGACTTGTTATTTACTCTGTGATTCGTGGCTCGGTTGTGACAGGAAAACAGGAGTCAAAGTCAAAGTTGTGAAACGGACTCGGGCCGGGACCCGTGGAGGTTTTACGGAGGAAGGACCCGCGTTGGAAGACGGTGCTGATGAGGAAGAGGAGATTGAAGAAGAGGAATATGATGAAGATTATGAGAGTGAGTACAGTGAAGATGAAGAGGATAATAAACAGAAGACTAAAAAGGAAAATCATGCTAACGGTAAAGCACCTGCATCAAGTTCAGGTTCAGGCTCAGATTCAGATGAGGAGTGAAAGTATAATGCTTTTGTTTTTAGGCAGGATTATAAAATTTTCATCTTTGATAAATGCAGTTTATTAATCTGGTTTTTAAGTTTGTAAACTAGGGTTTTAAAACCCAAAATAGCAGTTTTTAAAGGTAATTTTGGACAAAACCATTGGAGTTTTAAAGAAAACTTTACAGATTTACTTTTCATTGTTCGCTAATAGATATCTGTTTGATGAACTTAATTATCTTTACTTATTTAGGGTGGTTAGAGTTGGAAGGTGAAACTTTAGATACAAGTTTTGTGATATAAGATTGTAAGAGATTGAAAAATAAGATTTTGACTATAAATCATGTGAAATTATATACTTAAGGAACTTTGTGTTGTTATTAAATTATTAATAGACATTTTGAGTTGTAATAGGATACATTTTTGTTTTTTTTTATCTTCCTATAAATGTCTCTTAGATTTAAAATTTTTATTGAACTTTCTGCCTTCCATGTTATTCCTATATATTTATAGAACGTTATCAAGAAAAACTTTAACGCACTTCAACGATTAAAGGAAATTATTCATTGTTCATCGTTGTTTTAAGTTATTTGTTTCATAAAGTTATTTATGAGTCTAGCAAAATAACCAACTTTTACATATAATTCTTAGAAGTGCCACCAATGTCACCAACTCTCAAGAATATATATACTCATCCCTCTTTACATTCTCTTACTATTGCTATGGATTTCTTTCTCTCTTTCTCATCCCTTTCTCTTCACATCGACTTCACAAGGACCATGAATTTCGCACAGGCAAGTTATTGGAGCTACTCTAAGATAGATAATCATCAATGTTGAACTTTCACGGACTCTCAATATCTTTTAAACCACTACCACAAACATCTCCTAAGCAGCGTGAGCAAGATACGTTGATATATAATAGTCGTTAGTCTCACTATTTTTTTTTAATTCTTAATGAAATATCATTAATTGTATTGAAAAAATCTATATTCTCTGGTATATTAGACTTTTCTCTCATAATAATATAAGTTCTTTGAATCTTTATTAACATATGTTCATATATTATTTTATAAACTGAAGGTTAAAACAGAAGATCAAAAGTAAGAGAAAGAAAATCAATAACGTGTAAGATGCTGAAAACTCTTGTTCCCACCTAGTTTTGTGACCAACACGCATGACCTTCACTCATCCACTTGTTATATGAAAATATATTTAGTTAGATTGTACTTTGATGCCGAAACAAATAGTAAGTTATAGTGATAATGAAAATATATTTAGTTAGATTGTACTTTAAATCAGTTTACATAGGTTTGAATTTAAAACCTTCTTTTAAAAAAAAAACCTCTATCAAATAGCTAAGCTCATGTTAACCTTATATAAAACACACTTATCATTATACAATTATCTATTTTATATTAGTTAGGATTAAACACCTCTAATAAACAATTAAAAAAATTCCTTACAAAACGCATTATTAATTTATTATCGAGCAGCCAATGGGCCGGTGGCTAGTGGTAGCACATCGGAGCTCCTCCGCCACTTTCCGCCGGAGACGACCCAAAATCAAAATCATCAAATTCATACGAAAAATCGAATCTTTATCCGATTACCCTATTCTTCGTGTCACTTCTGTCGTTTGATTCGACTCTTAGCTCACAATCTTTCATCTTTTTACGATCTCAACATCCACTACGATTCAAACCCACTCAGTTTCCATCATCGGTTTTTAATCTTTCGTAGATTATAAACGCGAAGGATAATCGTATCTGGATGATTTTCAAGAAAGTTTCTGCATTTATCAAACGAGAACCCATGTTTCAGTGTTTGACCACATATAGATTGACTTCAACTTTGAAGATACTTGCATAGGTAGCTTTAATCGGCACAATTCGATCTGGGTGTCTACTGTTTCTGTTTAATTTAGTGAAATTGTAAGTTGATCACTTAATCTGTTCGTAAACCAGTTTATTTTCATGAGTTGAAGTATTCTGTAAGCTTATATGTGATAAATTTGCTTAATTTGTGAATATGGTGTGCTTATAGGATTTTGGGTGCCCTGTGGTCAAGATTTCAGCATATGATCATCAGATGGAGAGGGGATACTCTGCTCGAAGTCTCACAACCGATGAAGGATCTGGTATGTGTAACTGTTGGTGTTTTCTGTGTGGTCAAAGTTGCAAAAATGGTATAGATTTGATCATTGAATATTGTTGTTCTTGTGTTGGAGCAGATACAGGTAGCGAATTTAGGATGGAATCAGTGGTTTATATGTCGTCGTGCGCTGCAACTATCTTCGTTTGCGCGCTAGTGATACTTGGGATCTTATTGATCGCTTTGTTAGTTTCATTGACTGTAATGCTACAGTCATGTAAAAATAGAGAAGCTGGAGTTCTTGAATGGTTCAAATCTCATCATCATCATAATAATCATAATCATAATCAATATCAGCATCAACATCAACATCAACATCATCATGATCATGATCGTGATTATGATTATGATTATGATTATTGCAAAATGGCTGCTTTAAACGCGGAGATTAGCAGCTCTGAAGCGCATTATTTGCCTGAATTTTGCAAACATGCTGCTGTTAAGTACATAAAAGAAGGTCATTACATGAGAGAATTGAACAGTTCAGTGTCACTAGTTGAGAATTGTTTTCATGGTGTTATTCCAGATGATGATGGTCATGATGTGGTGTTAATGGACATTGATGACTTCCTTCCTGCCAACAGTTTGCATACTAACACGATCCTATACGGGTAACCTATCATTCATGTTTCTGTTTACTTTCACATGATATATTCGACTAACATATTAACATATCTGTTTATGACTTTTATGGTGCAGATACAATCGATATGGTTGTGATGATTGCGTTAGAGAGGCAAAGCATATGAAACATGTTTTCTTGATTGATTTGTACATGAAATTTGAATCTAGTGGATGGCCTCTTGTTCTGTTATCAAGGAAGCCTGAACAGCTGCGAGATGCCACCATTGAGGACCTTAAGTCGGCTGGATGTCGTGGCTGGTTAAAATTAATCATGAGGTAATGCTGTCTAATCACATCAGATTGTTACTGGTAACAAATATGGCGATGAATATATTGTTGCCAAATTTGGCAAAATGACCGCGCAAGGTGTTGATCAAAACAAACGGGTTGAATTGACACAAAACACTTTATGTCCATAGTTTACAAATTATTTATATGTTAAATGTGTTATAAACTATACTACGATGGTGATAATTTGTTTTCTAGAATATGAAGGTTGGGAATGTTAATTATTTCCATCTTTACCCGTTTTATAAGTAAATGAGTCAAAACTGTTACATGTAATTGTTGTCATTTGGTGCAGATCAGAGGAGGATATGAAAACAGATACTCGCAATTACTTTTCGAAACAGAAAATGGCGATTCAAGGAGAGGGTTACCGCATTCGGGGTGTGATTAGCAGCCATATGGATATGTTAGTAGGAGGATTTATCAAAACACAAAACTTCAAGCTTCCAAACACCCTTCCTGTTGCTCCAACTCATGCCATTATATAATTAGTTTATGTAGCATTAATGTATAGATGTTTTTTGGGATACAAGATGGGTATCAACTATCAAGAAGAGATTATTACCTTTTTTATTTTTATTTTTCTATTTTGGATTGTCTTATTATAGAGTTATAAGAATGATTATTTCACTCTGTCATCTCTCCTTTTATATTTCTTAAAATAACACAACAATATACGTGTATCTTTAATCTTTAAATGGATATATTTATGTAGACAATAAGTCTATGCATGCATAAACTTTTAAATATAAGTTGTAAAATTATTGATATTTACATACATACGGGTAGTGAATATCTAATCATCAATTTACACAACAAATCAAAAGGAAAACATTATATGTAGAAAGAAAGATGCACATTGCATCTAGAATCAACCTGTAAATATACTATTTCAAAAATAAAATAAAATTCTAAAATATTTGCATGCATCTGTGTATGTAACATACAACTAATCTATTTACATAACTAATCTTAAAAAAATTATATATATAGTATTCATGTTTACATGTAATTCGAAGTCACAAACTCTATGCACACTTGGGTACTTAAAAAAACAAAGGAACGACCTTTAATGGTTTGTAATTTTATACTTTATAATTAGAGGCATAAACTTCTAAATTATCTCATATTAGTTTTCTCAAACAACAATTTATTAAAATTCACAAGAACAAGTAATTTCATTTCTAAATTATTAGTTTTAGATCCTAAACTTAACTCAGATGATAACATTTAATGTATACTATATTATAATATTTTAAGATGATAAGATTGACTTTTTATATAAACTTTTACAAGTTAAAGGGAATAATCTGTTTCTTGTAATTTGACTGTCTTAAATCTTAATTATTTTTTACACATATGTTAATAGGGTTAGGATCATCTGAGAACTCATAAGTATTTTAAGAAATCGATAACAAATATTAATAATTCATATTTTTAAATTTTAACACTTTTACATACATTTATGTATATTTGTATACATTAAAAATTATTAAAGTAACATAAAAAAAACTTGTTTTCATATTTTAAATAAATTGTTCACTTGTAAACCAACTTCCCACGCTTTTAAAAGATAATAACTTTTTATATATATGATAATATTATTTTTAGAAAAGTTATACCATATAAACGAGAATTTTATGCTAGTTAATTTTGATATGGTATTGTTATATTTATTTAAAAAAAAGTTGCTTTGTGTTTTCAACTCATGCTTGCACTCGTCTAGTTATTTAAGGGATTAAATAATTAAATTAGGTTTTAGTATATCTAAAGAATTGAAATTAAGTTTTGATACATCACTTATAAACCTTAATCCGGAATTTTTTATATTTTAATTTTAATTTAAAGATAGATTCTAATTCAATTTTTAAACGTTGAATTAAAATTTAACTTCATTATTCAAACTGTAAAAAGTTTGTTAACTGAGATTTTGTTAAAATTTAAAACCCACTGTTATGATTCATACGAATCTTCAGCTCAATTAAGCCCTAGAAAAACCCCCAATTCTTTCAATCAATTTCCGTCGATGATTCTTGATTTCTTCATCTATGGAATCTAACAACCCACAGGTACCATTTGATCACCTCATACTCAATTTCGTAATTGTGGCTTTAGTTTACCTCTTTCGTTCTTTCGCCTAATCTTGAGATTTATCATTGAATCTTAGTGGTATTGATCGAATTCTTTCACCTAATCTTGAAATTTATGATTTAGTCTTAGTGGGTATTGATCAAATCGTAATTAGGGTTTGCAATTCTGTCATGTAGTTTAGCTAATTGGTATATGCGTGTCTTTAAGATGATATCTTATGATTAGATAGCTTATGGAGTTGAGGATCACGACTTTCTGTGTGTGTGTGTGTAGATTTTTACTTTTCTTGTTGATATAACATTTGAAGTGGTGGTTCATGGAACAAATCTGCTTACGGACGACTTCTTGAATTTTGAAGTGATTTTTGCATCTCTTGGTTTTATAATGTTCGCATCAGGAGCACATAATGTGATGATGCTATGATGAGATCGCATCATTGCGGTTGTTGCGATGCGATTCCATGATGCGTGTGATGTGATTTGATGCCTGTTGTAATGCAGTTGACCAGTATAGAACAAATAAGTCCATGGATTGCAATGGGTCTAAATTTTCCTAATCTTTTTCAACAAATTGACCATCAATTGAGCAATGGGTTTCAGTATTTGTGCAAATTAGAAAATCGCTTGAATAAACATGACCAAAGATGATGAGAATGCCTTATATTTTGGGGTTTAAAATGTTGTCTATAAACAATTTTATAGTATTTTTCTATAACCAATGCCTCGCATACTTGACGTGTGCTTAACTGCTCATCATGCATTAACCTTTGGGATCAAAACGCATAATCTTGTTCCATACTTGAGGCGTAACCTTTGGCATACTTGAGGTGTATCTACAATAATCTACCCAAATAATCTTGTTCCATACCATTGTGGAAGATCTAGGCAGAATGTGGGTTTCCTTGGATATTAACAAACTAAGCTACTTTAGTTTGGTATCTCTTTCTGTAAATTCTTTAACTCATTACAATCATATAGACATACTTCTATATGGTATGCCATTTCTAGGAATATTTTGAGATACAAAAATAAGGTATTAGCTGGTTTTCAATTCCCACCATCGTGAATCTATTTGAGCTGTATGATAAATCTATTTCTTTGTTGTTCTGCCTTTTGGGTGGCCTATTCATGTTGGGTATGACATGACCATTCTAACTTGTTAGAATAAAATTTTAGAGCATAGAAAAGTATGATGGATGAACCAAGTCCTCACTAAACTTGTTTTTCTGTTAGAAAGGGCTTTGCATATACTTGTTAGTAGCCCATAAGACTATCTTACTAATAATTGTTATGATAAGTTCTTAGTGTTAATTGAGCTGCTTTTGGAAAGTTTTGACAACCATCATCTAAACATGAAAAATATTCGTGTTCTGGTTTACATTGGGTGTTACTTCTTAGAAACATCACCATAGGATCTTTGTCATTGATCTATTCTTAAAGGATTATAGCATTTTAGAACGTAGAATCCGCACTTATATAATTTATCATCACTGTTATTAGAATGCTCCTCAAAAAGGCTTTTAGTATCGAATGTGCGTATTCCCTCCCCTAAATCCCATGGAATTTGGCTTTCCTCTTCAGTCTACTCTGTTTGTTTTCCTGGATTTTGCATGGCCATTGCGTGTCATCTTTTCAATTTATCATTCATCACGCTTGTAGCCATGATTATGCTGAATTTATTGATCTTTCACCTGCAACCTACTGAACATGTTATCTATAGTTAATGAAACAGGATTCAATAAAAGCTGGAATGAAAAGGCACAGGAAAGAAAGTGAAGCCAAACAAGTGTCAAGGAAGAGAAAAAAGGTTGGCAGTTTTACGGCTCTTCATGATGATCTCCTCTTAGAGATCCTTAAAAAGATTCCAGCTGATATACTTCGCTACAGAACCAGATTTATCTGCAAACGATGGTTTGATTTGATCAATAATAGGATTTTATTAGACCAAGCTTCTTTAATTCTTGAAAGTTCATATGGAAGCTTCAATGTGCGTCTCATTGATATAAGTGAAGATAAACAAGGGCTGACAATGAAAGAACAAAATGTTGAAATACCGTATAGGGGTCGTATAAAATGTTGGTGTAATGAATTTCTTTTAATAACGGACCTCAACAAAGAAGGATCTCTGTATATATATGATCTAATCAGCAAAAAAGGCTCATTTCTTCCTGCATGTTCTACTTCTTGTGGAGGACATTATGGCTGCAAATGTGGAGTCGGTCTTTCGTATGACAAATTCAAAGGAATATACAAAGTTGTTCATGTGTTTTTGGGCCCACAAATCCAATCTGAATTTCTTATCTTCAAAGGTAAAATCAGATCCTGCAAGTCCTTAGTGTGGAAAAAGATTAACGGGCCTTACTATATGGGTCAAAGGCAATATTATTGGGATGACCCGGTTTTAGTTCAAGGCAGATATTTTCATTGGGATGTTCATTGTTCTAAGTACTTAGTTTCTATGGATACGGTGAAAGAGACATTTCGTCAAACGCGTTTACCTGGATCTGAAAGTTATCCCATGAACAGATGGTATTCTTTGGTTGAAATGGGTGGTTTTCTCACTACTCTTCATAAATTTTCTCCAGATAAAATCAACATATGGATGCTTAAAGATTACCAGAGGTCAATATGGGAGAATGTGCATTCAATAGACGTCTCAAGCAATGTGTGGTCAAGCATTTATCCTGGTAGCGTTCTTCCTCTTCCCGTTACTTGCGTGAAAAGCAGGAGGTTTATCATCTTTAAAAAACTCGGATCTGAGACAGATTTATATAGTTACGATTTGAAAAATAAGATCATGAGAAGGCTAGATGTTGATATTGACTCGGGTGAACATTGTGTGGTTCTAACAACTGAAGCAGCAAGTTCTTTTGAAGTTGTATCTTGATGCAGCTTATACCAGAAAGGCTAAACCTATATAAATCAAGTAGAAAACAAGAGGATAAAAGAGATTACTGTAGTTATAGTATGGACATCTTCTGTTATCTAGTATATAGTCGGGTCATGTAATCACCATTCTTGTTTGTTTTGTATTCATTTTTGCAGGGTTATCGAGTATCGTGTTGTGTGAACATATCTCTAATAGGTTGTGATATTAACTG
This sequence comes from Flaveria bidentis, assembly GCA_018326385.1. Classification (NCBI taxonomy): domain Eukaryota; kingdom Viridiplantae; phylum Streptophyta; class Magnoliopsida; order Asterales; family Asteraceae; genus Flaveria; species Flaveria bidentis. The sequence goes on along the minus strand of BJCM01064242.1, from coordinate 5,881 downwards.
CATGTGTGATTAAGTATTCTGCCATTCTTGCTACGATGCAATCTGCAACACTAGCAAAAAAAGGACTAAAGGTGCATATAGCTTTACTTAAATCAACACTACTATATGTGGTTATGCACTTTTGAATTAATATGTTATTTTGATATTATTTTGCAATTTATAAGCTTGGAGTAGTGTTATCTTGAAAACTCCTGTATTTCGTGAGAATTTAAGGAACTCACACAAAACAATAAAAACCAATATTATATCTATTATCATTAAAATATAACATATTTAAATGAAATTATATGTGTTAGTTGACATGTATTTATATATTTTAAAATTTTACACTTCTAAAATTACCATCTACACATATGTAAGTTTTTACGTATGTGTAAAATTTTAAAATATATGAATACATGTAAATTATCAGATATATAAACTCATATAAGAATGTTAATTATAATAACTAGGTTTTGGCGCGCAAATTGTCGCGCGTATGCGGGTTTTAATGTAACCTTAAATCAAAATCAAAATGAAGGTTCAAAACCACAAAATCAATAAAATACACAAAGTAAATACACCAAAACCCTAAATCCATAACACACCAGAACATACAGAACCTAAAAACTAAATCAAAGCCCAACACCATATATAAAACAAACGAAAATCAAAGCCGCAAAAAAGCGACACAGTCCAAAATAGAAAACCGACGAAAATCAAAGCCTCAAAAAAGCAAACAAAAGGAAAACCCAAACCTTAATAGCGAGAATCGTCAGGGTATCGATAATGAAAGAAAGAAAGCATGAACCCGGAGAAAGACAACGTCAACGAACCCTACAAATTAAAGACATGTGTCCAGATACAAAAAACCCCACCCCAAAATCTTGAACCCACACCCAAAATAAACAATATCAAAACACAAACAAAAAATTAAAATTAAAATTAAAATACAAACAAAATAAACAAAAAAAAATTTTAAACACAAAAAAAGGTAAAATCCACCACCGACAAAACCTACTAAATAGAACAAGAAGGTTTCTCCGCGTGTTGCCGCGGGAGCCTATATACATATAAGTAAAATTTATGTGTAATAATATAAGATATATTAGATATATTATCTCTTCCGCTAAACATGTAACACCACAAAATACAATACCTATTGTAATAAATTAATTATATGTTTTCTTGTAACGCTATGAAAATAATATAAATTCACAAGAGTTATAAAACAAATATATAAATGTGTATAAGTTGTATAAGTTTTAACTATTGTTATAACACGAATTTAAATATTAATAATATTACAATAACAATCAATTTGTAAAGTTGTTATATAATTATATAAGTATTTTAATTGGTAGTTAAACATTATAAAAATACTACTATAGGGTTTTACTTTAATATTTAAAAAATATGAATTTCAAAATATTATCTTTAAATAAATTTTAGTGATATTTATATTTTGTATTCTACTAAAGTTTAAAAATAAATAAAATTAAAATAGTTTACTTAGTTATTTTTACATTTGAAAAAAAAAGATGACAAATATGCTCCTTCGAAGTCTCCCCTCCAACGTTTATTCTATTTTAATATTGTTTTTCACCCTTTGAAATTTACGTCTTCCATAACACTCAAACACCATTTATTCATTTTAAAAACTCTACACTCACTATATTAATATAGTTTAATGCTGTATTAAATAAATATATTATTTGAATTTTGGAGTCAAATAAATAGCATAGGAAGGTACAACTTAATAAAATAAAAAATACATCTGAATTTGGATCTCAAATGTTAAAATTAACCATTTATAATATTCTTTTTAAGTTTTAAATTTACCTTAAAAAAACTTAGATATTAAATCACTCTTTATATCTTTATTTCTACTTCCCTCAAATCATTTCCACCTTCTAGTTCTCATAAAATCAAAATCATCTTGCCTTGCGCTCCACCACTGCCTGCAACAAACTCCGGCGACACCAACACACACTACAATGACCAAAAGACGGATGTATCATTTCCGTTGATGATATTGGTGTCACCGTGAGGGGATAATGCATTCTTCAATGAAGAACTCGACGAAGGTGAGGGCCGCTGCCATAGCTCCGGCGTTGGTGGTGGCGGCTTTAACGATCCGCAACACGACAAGTACCGCAACCATCGCACCACCATAACTACCGTAACCATCTCACAACCACAACTACATGTTCATTCTAACCCTACTCCATCACGGCAACCGATAGATAGACCCATGGCCACTGCCATACTTCCGGCAGCAGCTGCTTCACCGAGTCAGAAACAGTTCCAAAATCAGTCATTGGATTTATCAGCTTGTACCTTCAATATCAAGACTTGTACATTGTGCTTTTAAAACTTAAACTTTTGTTAAGTTTTACCTTGTGTTTTGCCTTTGGTATGGTGGTACTGTAGCTACTGACCAAAGGTAATAACATATATTATAATTATAATAGTAAAGTAATAATGAAAATATGGTAAGTCATTATGATTTTGTATCAAATACCATAGACCAATACCTAGTACGTTTGACGAATCGAATTTTGAATTATCGAATTGTTCGGATTTTGATTTATTGAAAAAAAATGAATTCGAATTAGATTCGATATGATACCCTAAAATTAAGAATAGATGTTTGTTTTAATATATAAGGTACAACCAATTTTAAAGGTAAAATAATAATTATATTATTATTTACGGATTACCTATTTACAATTAGTTACATAATAAGTATACACTTACTAACACTTACATAAAAGTTTAACAAATTTGATCTATTTAATATTTTAAATTTGCAAATGTTTAGAAATTTAAGTGCCTATTATTCAACCCTATATATTATTTTAGGGATTTAGTAACCAATTATTAGATGGAACATATAATTATTTTGATTATTAATAAGTGAAGTTATTTTCTGTCTATTAAATGAAGTTTAAATTATGAGGTAATAGTAAATAAAAAATAACTTTAAACTTTTATATTAACATTTACGTAAAAATTTAACAAATTTAAATTACTAATAAGTGAACTTATTTTCTTTCTACTAAATGAAGTTTAAATTATAAGGTAATAGTGAATAACAAATAACATCTTTATACCTTTATACTAATCGCTTTCATATTTTTTTTAACAAATTTGAATTACTAATAAATTAACTGTACACATATATAGCATTGAGTAATAAATAACTTTAAAATAATTTTAAATATTTATACTTTTGGTACAAGTATACTAATTTAAAGGTGAATGGTACTGCCATTAACGATGTTGTAAAAGTTTAAAAAATTAGAATTACTAATAAACTAACTTCAAATATTTATACTAATTGTACATATATATTAACTTTAAAGTTGAAATGTACTACCATTGAGTAATTTATAATATTGATATTTTAAATTTTGATTTGTAAAAATATTACAAGAATAACAATATATTAACTGCACACATATATTAACTTTAAAAGTGAAATGTACTATCATTGAGTAACTTATAATATTGATTTTTTGAATTTTGATTTGTAAAAATATTACAAGAATAACAAAATATTAAAAACAAGTACCGGATGTAAAATACTACCCCGTCGTATTGTACGGGCACCCTTCTATTAGAATATACCAAAAAAGTTATTTTAGATTTTATTTTTAAAACTAATAATCTATAATATCTAATATTTAAATAACTAAAGAAGAAAACAAGGATAGGTAATTAGAAACATAAATTAAAGTATTAAACATATAATTTAATAAATATACATATACATAATTCTTTTAAATAAAAGATAAAATAAATAACTATTCTATATGTATATATAACTATATGTATATTTTTAATTCGAGTTTTGAATCAAATCGAGGAACACAAATTTGAAATTTGTTTCGAAATCAATGAAACTTTGAATCAAATTTCGAATTGAATTTCATGTTTTTTTAACCTGATTTGAATATTAAACATCTCAACTAATGTCCACGAATGGCCATTCATTCACATGTTTTTTAATACAACTTATACACATCAACATACATACATGCATGTTCATATACAAGATTCATAGTAATTTTGTTAACTTTATAGTCAATGGGTGATCACTAATGCTTTTGTGTTAAAACTCTTCTATTAAGGGATTCTATGATGTACACAACCCAACTCGAGTAGAAGAGTGACCCCTAATGTTTTTTTCTTGAACCTTTTGTAATGGGTTTAAATGTTGTACATAGTCTAACTCCAAGATCAGAAGATGATAAACAAACCAAAAGAATTTCCTTTATATACTAATGCAAGGCTCTCGTAAACTCTAGTGAAATAACATTTAATCTTTATCATAGATTTTTCAGTCGTGTGGACAATTTATAGTCATTCTAATCGAAGCATTGCTAAGAGATAGGATGAATAGTAGTAGAGGAGCATAAAACCTTCCTAAAACCTTTTAACTTACATAACACCGTATTAGCTATGTATGTAATCAATAGATTTAGGTGTAATTGCCATTGTGAGTTGTTACACTATTCGAAAACCAAGGTTTGCTTGCCATCACCCAATGCCTAAAGGTTAAAGCTTTCTTTTAAAGGTGCAAACTAGCCAAGATGATTGTGAGCTACTTGAAATCAGATCGATAAAAAACTCTAAAGGAGTTGAGCTTTATCGAGTCCGAGCCTGTAAAAAAGCTCATTTAATTACCAAGACTAAGCTTCACATATCAAAGTCGAACAAGCTTTTTTACTTATATACTTTGCCTTTAATTTATTAGATTATTATATAAATAATTTTTATTATATAAGGAGTTATGATAATTATATAATATGAATTATGTTACATATAATTATAAATAAATATATAGATATATAATTAGATATAAAAATATTAAAAATAGTAGGTAAATTATAGACAAGTCAAGCCTAGCTTAAGCCTGAAAATTACTTGACGTGTCGAGCTTGAGCTTAAAAAACAACTCTCGCAACGAGCAACTTAAGCCAAAACAAACCGAGCTCAAACCTATAAGAGCTTTGGCTTGGTTTGGACCCCAACTTTCTTTCTCTTACTTGCAAATTACCCTATATGTTAATAGATAAAGGGAATGAACAATACGCAAGAGTGTTTCAGGTATTTCAACTCTATTTTGCTACGTGGAAAGCATGAGTGGTTGATGGTGGCAAAATGTGTTTCATTCTGCTTTATTTGTCCACCATCTTTTCTCATTATCACCAGATTCATCTCTCTCTTCACCAAGAGAAGAAAACCACAAGCTAATGAAAGCTACAATGACAGATCTAGCCACAGGCTCACCGCCCGTTTGCTCTTTCCGGCCTCACACGTTGGAGAGGAAAAGGTCGAGATGGCACGGGTCGTGCATGTTGTCACACCCCCGCTAAAAGCGGAAACACGAAGATGTAACGAGACGGGATCGTCATAACACATGGTAGACAATAGAGATGCAATATATGTAATGATGACAAAATGTGTCATGACGACACCCGACACAAAGGATACTTGTGTCGTGTTTAGTCAATATTCACGACAACATAACCATAAGCATAAACATGTTATATGATTCACATAAACAAAGATGATAACATTGTAATGTATTTCTCACAATCCGGGAACAAGTATCAAAAGAATAATGTTGTTTAAAGCAGACTACAACAATGATTCCAAAATGTATGTTTGTTAAGTATGTTTAGTCTAAAAAATGCATCCTAGGGTCTCCACTAAGACAGCACACCTAGATCTTCAATTAGCATTGTCACCTGAAAAGATATGCTCAAAATGGTCAACAAAATTGTTGGTGAGCTCGCAGGTTTAAATAGTAAATAAGTAATTGATGTTGTATAATAATTGTTGTGGAATACCGTGAATACAGTTATAAGTAAGCAAAATCACATGACATGAG
>BJCM01064241.1:0-18195 GCA_018326385.1 Flaveria bidentis | reverse complement strand
CCCCAACTTAGTTGGCCACACTCTTCTAAATCTTCTACATGTGTTAAAAAATTAACATGGAGCCAGTTGAAAGATGAATCGGGGAATAAAGTCACCCTAATCATGTATAATATTATTAATCAAGCACGCTGCTGGCATTGCTCAATAGAGGCATTTGTAGGGAAATCTTTTTCTATTTCTTATAAAATGGCAACCAAGTTGATTTTTAAACCTTCTATATGATGGGGATCAAGAAAACAACCTGTCAAACGCCCGAACAAATCTATTATTTCAGTTTTGTTCATCGTCACATCAGTGCCAGTAATTGCATCACCATCAACTTGCAAACCCCATAAGACTTGAACATCTTGAAGGGTTACCGTGCATTCTCCCACAGGTAAATGAAACGTGTGGGTTTCAGGCCGCCATCTCTCCACCAAAGCCGTAATCAAACCACCATTAAGCTTACGGTAACCACAATCAATAATACCACCAAAACCCGCTATCCTTATATAAGACATAACATTACTGGGTATAGGCTTGTGTTTGATAAGTCTCCAAAAATTGGTATCCCCCTGTCTAGGACGCAAGACACCGAAATCACTTGTTGGATTCTGAAAATAGTGAGCAGCTCTATGCTCACCAACCAAAAATAACAATTCCGTATTCAAAGGACCCGATGTAACACCCTAATTCGCCATGGAATAAAATCTATGAGTTTGTTGAAAAATAGAGAATGTGGAATGTGAGTTTAGTGTGTATTGTGAAGAATAAAGTATGTAAGTTAGATGGTTTATATAATAGAAAAAAAAGTTTTTTTAAATATCTCGCTTGAAACTCCGTTAAAACCCTAACCAACTACCCGTCCTCCCCATTGACGGGTTCTGGGGTGCAATAATGGTGAGGCAGAACTCGCCGGTGGCATCGGCGGGTTCTGAGGAAAGTGACAAACGATGTGGTCTTCAAGGTCTTCAAGTTGATGGGACGTGGGGAGAACTCGCCGGTGGCACCGGCGGTTACCCCTATTGTTTATATATATTTTTTCTAAACCTCAAAAGTCAAACAAATTTATAATTTTACCCTAGTAATAAAAAAAATTCCAGAATAAATGAAATTATCTCTTGTTTTGGTTAGCAATCTTATTGGAATACATTTAACTTGAATAGTTGAACTGAATAATTTTATAAAGTAAAATAATAATAACAGCAAATAAACAATAAAAGACCTATAAAATTTGAAATATGATGCTATAGAGCTGTAATTTGTGTATTTGTCATTTTTTACCTTACATTGCTAAATTAAATATTATCATAGCCACTCTCAGTCTTACTAGTAGGCTATTTCATCTATTTTATGGACACAATACATGAACAAGAAGTATAAACACAAACGTCTCTTCATCTTCTTTCTTCATATTCAAATAACATAAAAGTTCTGGCCGTTTGCTACCACAAGCTGCTGCCATTGGAACCATCGCCTGCCGCCGTCTTCACCACCTTCCACCGTCATCTACTATTGTATATACAACTATAAAATTTCATGGGATTCGTCATCAAAATTTCTTGGTTGTTGCTTGAGAATACATTATGTACATCTATAAAAAGTTTATTTTTTATGAGCGTTGGATGAACCCCACCTTTAAAGGGTGGGTCCGCTTGTGGGTAGACTGTCCAAAAATCAATCTTCTCATTGTCCCCTAGCCTCACTTGTGGTGCGAAAGCTTTAATGACTACCACAACTTCGTCACTTCACATTATCCTCGACAACACCCTCGACAACACCCACAAAAAGAAGTTTGTTTGACATGTTACAAATACACACTTGGATACATGATATAATGTCAACTTGTGGGTAAGTCCATTAACATCTAATCATGCAATAGATTTATAAGTTTGACAATTCTGAGTTTGAGACAAGCTCTATGAGTCAGTTTAATTTTTTCTAAAGCTTAAAGTTAAATAAGAAATATGTGATTCTAATAAATTAATAAACTAAGTTATTTTTAAAAACACGCAAAACACGCAAAACACTTAATATTCTTATGAGTACTTCTCTTTGCTTTACTTAATTTATATGGATATGTTATATAATCATATTTGATCAAGCGCACATATGTTTCTCTCTAGATATACATACATACATACATACAAGAAGATATGGTGGATGAAAAAAATAAATATGCATGGTCCCGTTACCCTTTTCTTTTTTGTTCTCTTTTGTGGCATATGATACATTGATGCGTGTTAGCTTAGTGGCTTTATTATACGTATTGATGATTTTGAATATTGGAAGAAGTAGAAAATTGTTTTGTATTACTTTAACAATAGTTATTATATATTTTAAAAATAATAATGATAACAATAATAATAAGAAAGCAATAGATCACCAATCATATATTTTATCATTATCCTAAATTATTAAAGAGCAATATTAGCCTCATTCAAGACTATAACTACTTGAAAAAACATTATCTTCAACTACTCACACTATAATTTTGACTCTATGATATTTATCAACATAAATATATATCTTTATATAAGGAGGGGCTACACTAAAAAGGTCTTGGGTTGTTGAGTGCCATTTTTAACTATTAGAAGAATATAATAGGTTGATTTGATTATAGTAAACTGGATTTTAATAATCCAAACGATTACCTATTGGCGATAATAATTCATACTAACAATTTGACCGGTAACACTTTCAACTTTCACTTTTATTACCAACAACAGTCCCAGTACCATAATTTTCAATTTTTTACATTTGATTTGGACTCTTCGATTCGCAACAATGATTATGAACAATATAAAAAAAACATGCAAGCTACATTGAGACTAAAATATACAAATCGAGCGTAAAATTTTGAAAATTATATCACTAAGACTATTGTTGATTATAAAATTAAAAGTTGAGAATGTTACTGGCTAAATTAATAATATGAATTATGTTAAGAAAGAACTTACTAGTGAAAATACTATATAAACTCATAAAATATAAAATATTATCATCATAAAAATTAATAATATATGACAAATAATACATTTTTAATGAGAATTCAACTTCTAGTTATCTAAATAACTATATGCACCCCTATAATATTTCAGTTTTTTCCGTTTTGTACTTTTTTAAGTTATATGTTTTATATATATTTTTAAAGAATAATTAATAAATAAGTTGTAGTACTATTTGATCATGTTTGTCAAAAAATACCAAGTTAAATTTAAAACGCTACATTTGATACGAACTCCACTAGACAATCTTAACAAAAAAATTTAAATTTGAATTTTACGTACTTTTTAAGTAATTTTTTATAGAAAAATATGTGATTTACTTAAATAAAATTAATAGATCAGATTATAATTTAATAAACATATATGTTCGGTAATACTATTACATGTTGAAAAACATCTGACTATAAATTTACATGTGAGTTAAATACCAACTACAAATGTTTATAACTCCTCTACATATCCAAATAACAAAAGCACAATCCAATAAATAACTTATAAAGATACAAAATCACAACATATTGAAAACATGAAAGCACAATCAAGGGAATGTGTCATAAGAACACAACAAAAAGAATTGCGCTTGGTACTTGGTCGCAGTGTGGAACAACCGCCCAACACGGTGAATGCATAGAATGACCATAGATCGATCATGTCCAATTGTATGCTTTACTGCGAACAATGATCTGAACATAGATCAATCGACCATGCTTGAAAAATACATACAAACTAAAGGATCGCTTTGGCTCTCTAGATTGATTGATCTTAATGTTAAAGTAACTCTTGAATTTCCTAAATATAGAAGAAATTTATAAATGATAGAAAAACATGAACTTAATAAGAAAATTTAAAACCTAAAACATTTGGATTGGGTAATAAGATGGGTGTTCAAGTATGAGACTGGGATACAATTAGTTATAAAACATATTATAAGCATACGACGAGTATGATATTAAACAATACACATTTGATTACTCAAAACTAATAATATAATTCCAGTATTCAAACCATATATTAATATTATATGATCTTAAAAATGTAACCGATAGATTTCAAAATTGTTAAAACTTGAATTATAAAAAACAAATAAGTGTTATAAGTGTATATTTAAAGTTTGTATTAGAAGTGAGTTAAAGATTGGGTTTCAACTATAATCCTAACAAATAAGTTTATTCATATAAGACAAATGAGTATACCTATACCCAAAAACACAATAAGTAATGGGTAACGAGCACCTGACGAGCATAGGATACGATTTTACAGTTATAAAACTAGTAATACCAATACTCTCTTTCATACTTAACCCATCATCACCCATAAGAACTATAGTCCCAACAACTTATGAACATGGATCTTCGATACGAGATCTTGATATACTTTTCAATAAACAACCTTAACTATTAAAATGGACATCAACTATGCCCACTCCTTTGCTTAAAAAACATTCAAGATTAGGGTATTTAAAGTATGTTGATAAGACTCATGATCACTCTTAAGCTTATTTATAACACATGCATGTTTTTAATTAAATCTACTAGAGGCTGTTTGGTAATTTCTAAATGATTAAGTGTTAAATTAATAAAAGGTTTGAACCATTAAGTGTTGAACCATTAAGTGGTCTGAACCATTAAAACCTAGTATATCACTTAACTGTTTAAAATGTCTGTCCAATTCAGATAAAATGTTTTAACTATTCAATATTAAACCTCTTAACCATTCAACATTAATAGAATGTTTAATCATTCAGAGACAAATATCTGAACTATTACAAACAGTCTGAACCATTAAGTACTGAACCTCTAAAACTTTTATATACCAGGTTTAAATTTATATTAAAGTATTAGCATAAACCCAAAAGAAAAAACTAGAAATTTCGCAAGGATAGCGATAGAAAGAATTTGCAATATTTTAAGTTCTAATAATTTAGATGGCCAAAGGGTATTTTGGTCAGTACAAAATTTTCAAAAGCAAATGAAAAGAATAGGCAGATTGGAAAGTGACAAGAAAAGAACGACATCAAATGGGGGTCAAGCATGCAAAGTCATTTTTACCCTCCTTCAAAGTGGAACCCACAATAAGTGCCCAATGGGTGTATTGCAATAAAAGGAGGACCCTCCATGTGTGCTTTGGCAAACAACAACCAAAAAACAAAAACAAATTCTTTTTCTTTGGCTCTTTTTCTGTAAGAGTCAAATAAATCAATCCACCACACAAAATTGATTACAGTATCAATTTAATTTCTATTATAGTTTAAACTTTACATAAATAAATACATATAATAACTATAAACAATTTTCCAAACTCAAATAATGCTAGAATGTCTAAAAACTTATTTCTTTTTCTTTTGGGTATATAGCACATCATCTGAAAATACAAAATACATATTGTCATTTGAATGTCGTATAAAAGTATAAAGCAACAATGTTTTTACTCATATCACTTGAGTACTTGACATCAACCGTAATAATCTAGATTTAACATGTCCTTTTTGAAACTTGGCTAGTGTTATATTTACAATTTAGCATGTTTCATCTATGTGATGAATATAATCTTGTTTAGTATTGAATGATCAGGTCATGTGTTGGATCATGTTATTATTATTGGTCATGATGTTAGTAGAATCGTGAGACACACATGACATCGCATGTGTATCTTTGGGTGACATAACACCAAAAACAATTGTTTTAGCTTAGTTTTTAATATGTAGATGTTTTTAATCCTATAGAATATGTCATACACGGTTAAAAATATTATATTAGTATCATATTAGCAAATTGGTACATATGTGATATCATGCAAGACAAAAACATTAATTTTATTAAAATTTTAAGTAGCAAGATCGCTTATACTTAGAGAAAAAACCTTGATTACATCAAATGATTTAAGCATTTTTTGTTGGATTTGGATAACAATTTTTGCTAGATTGGCTGCACTAAACATTAAAAAGACGAACTCCTATTTGAAGCAGCTCATTGACTTTTAAATGTCAAACTGAGTATTTTCCAAATTAGCATTTCATATGGATCCCAGCATAATTTGAGCACCAAATTTATTTCATTTTTAGAATTCTTGTATGATTTCATACGGGTATCAAGATCTTCTTCAAACTATGCTAAATACAAATCAAATTTGAACTTGAAGAAACTTTTAGTTGAATTCCAATTTTCATGCATGATCTGCCATCTTTTCTTTAGATTTAGTTGAGTAGTTTCAACCATACGATCCAAAATGACAGAAAAATGACGAGAATCTCAAACAAAAGCATGTTAAAAGACGATCAAAAGCGGTATCCAATTGAAACAGTAGCTAGAGCGTGCAAAAGGGGTGCATTAAATAATATTGAAAACTTATTTGCAGAGATCACACTTTAGATTCGTGTGAAGACAAGGCTTTTGCCTTGAATAAAAACCACAAACGGATTTTGATGCCTTTGAGAAAGTGTTTAGGTAACTTACACTTGTGAAACTTGATTCTTCTGGCTTAAGTTTGGAATATTACTTCGGTTACCAAATATGTTGTCAAGAAGATGAAACTTGTGAATCTTGTAAAGAAGTTGTTTCTAAAGTCGGTTTTTTTATCTACTTTGTGTGATTCAGGTAAAATTGAAACGGGTTAAGTGGGTTGAACGGGTCAGGAGTTGATTAATACAATGTTATGTCATCCTAAATTGTTTTTAAATATAATATTTAGTAGAGTTAATCTCGATTTTCGTCCCTGAGTTTTGCAAATTGTCTCCACTTGAGTACCAACGTTTATTTTATCTCTATTATTGGTCTGAGTTTTGCAAATCGTTTCTATTTTCGTCCTTTTGACTAACGGTGTTAACATTTTCTCTTAGATTTTTTAAAAATGACCAAAATACCCCAAAGGACTATAAAAATATAAAAAACTCACTTTTTAATTTCATCTCACCTTCCTTTCTCCATAACACCACACACCACCACACCGCACCACACACCGCCACCACACACCACCACACCTCACACACACACCACCTACCACCATAATTATCGATTTGTTAATCAAAATCGGACTTCGAGGCTTCGAGGGCAAACTGGGGGAGAATTTAAGCCACGAGTTGTTGGAATTGGAATAGTACAAAGCAGCGAGCTCGTTAAGAACAATGACTCAGTTGTTGACCGAGTCGACCAGGACGGAACCATGTCACGACCAGGTGGAACCGAGTTGAGGTAGGGTTTTGTGTTGTAGAGTCAAGGGGTTGCAGACAACGAGCGCTTTGTTGGGATCGGAGGCCGGAGAATCGACCCAGAGGTACAAGAGGCCTTCGGCGGCGGTGATAGGGTGGGCGGAGGGGAAGGGCAGGAAGGAGAGGGGGAAGTGGAGCCACTTATTTGCTACAGGGTCGAAGAGGTGGAAGAGGGGTGATGACGATGGGTGGTGGTGGTGGTGGTATAGGGTCGAAAGAAGTGGAGCCACTTCTTTGCTATAGGGTCGAAGAGGATTGAGTACGATCCAGCAAACCCTAACGCCGGAGGCTCCCACCATGTTGAACCACTCAATCGTTCAAGCCGGCCGTCGGAACCACGGTCAAACAATGCCTCTTCATGTCGCCTCCACCCTCCTCGCCTCCCCCACCGGCTTTCTCCGGCAAGCCTGCATCCGTTCACACCCCAATTCATCCCACCCCCTTTAGTGTAAAGCCTTTAAGCTCTACTTTAGTGTAGCCCTCGAACACCTCCTCACCGCCACGTCATCGCCAGCGGCCACGGAGCCACGGAGCCAGTGGTGGTGTGTGGTGTTGTGGAGAAAGGAAGGTGAGATGAAATTAAAAAGTGAGTTTTTTATATTTTATAGCCCTTGGGGGTATTTTGGTCATTTTTAAAAAATCTAACAGAAAATGTTAACACCGTTAGTCAAAATGACGAAAATAGAAACGATTCGTAAAACTCAGGCCAATAATGGAGACAAAATAAATGTTGGTACTCAAGTAGAGACAATTTGCAAAACCCAGGGACGAAAACCGAGATTAACTCTATTTAGTATATTAACAAAATAGTTATTCAGTTATGTTTGATGCTTTAACTCTTTACAGATTCAAAAAAAGAATGACGAAAAGTTTTGTTGGATTAACCTGAGTACCTAACCCGTTTGTGTTGGATATTTGTAATCAAGAAATTAGACAACTAAAAGTCAGATTAGCAAAATCAAAATAGAAAAGTCAAACGTGTAAATTAGGTGGGAATTAGAGGGCTAATTATGTTAGTTTAATTAGTTTATACCCGTCATTGTATGGGTATAAATACCTATTTGTATGTCGAATCATGTGTGGAAATCAGATTATATTGTGTGTGTATTGTGTGTCCCGTTTAACCTTGTTTTCAACAAGTCATTGCACAAATCTATGCATACTCTAAATCAATGTTCATCCACATGATTAATCCTAATCTATGATCTGAAAGGGTCTCAATAGTTTGACCCACAATTACAAAGATACGTGTTATTGAGCATAATATGTACTGACTCATAATTAGAGAACTTTAAATAAAAATATTAAAAGATATAATTTTTTAACAAGATTAGAAGATGATTACTGATGTAAACGAACAGAAAACCAAACTGAATAAAGCGTTGTATATGGTCGGTCGTTCGTTTATGTTAAGAAATCAGAGAATCAAGAAGAAAATACTCACCAAATCAACTACCAATTTGATTACTCAATATGAATGATTACATGAAGATGATCATTTTCCATTATCTCTTATACTTTATTTATACCTAAACACCCAAATCAAGTTTGTTAACAGACAATTAACAAACTAATACAAAGTTACAATCACACCCCTTCAATTATGCTTCTATTACAAAGTAAGAACAAACTAATGAAACCATTGATTATTGCATCATATCAACAATCTCCGCCTTGATGCAATGTCAATCAATTCCCAGTGAATCTAAACACTTAGAAAACTTCTATACAGGCAGAGCTTTTGTAAACATGTCAGCTGCATTGCATGAAGTATCCACTTCCTCAACCAATACTTCTTTGGACTGCACAACATCTCTTATAAAATGAAGCCTTACATTTATATGTTTTGTCCTTTCATGAAACATTTGATTCTTTGAAAGTTGAACAACACCTTGACTATCACACAATATCACTGCATCAACATCAGCAACTCCCAACTCAATTAAGAAACCCTTTAACCAAATTATTTTCTTTACAGCCTTAGTCAAAGCAATGTAATCTGACTTAGTTGTAGATAAAGCCACTACATGCTGCAAAGTGGCTTTCCAACTAACAAGACTGCCCATTACCTTGAAAGCATAACCTACAATGGATCTACCTTTATTATAATCGTAACATCTCGTATTTTTTTCATTAAATTAAAAGCTAACTTTGCTAAGTTCTTATAAAGTCTATTTATGCCTTTTATGAAACTTGTGGGTTGCTTATGCTTATCTATTTGTTGGTTATTAATATTTTTTTAATATATAAAACTTAATAACATTGGAAATAATAATTATAATAATAATAACTCTAATAATGATGTCCATGATGATAATAAATAGTAATAATAATAATGATAATTATAATATTAAATAATAGTAATAATAATAATAATAACAATAATAATAATGATAATAATAATAAGTTATAAAAGTTAACAAGTTAAAACTTAATTAAGTTTAAGGGGACCTAATTGTTAATTTAGAAACTTGAAATATTAAGTTTGGGCGTAAAATAATAAGAATCCAAAGTTGAGGGACCAAAGTGTAACTTTTAATTTTACAAACCCAACCCCTGCCCATTTTTCTTTCCCCCGCTTTTCCGGTTGACTCCGGCCACTCTCCGGCCGAAGTCCGGCGAGCCCAAATACCACCGGAACCCTA
This sequence comes from Flaveria bidentis, assembly GCA_018326385.1. NCBI lineage: Eukaryota > Viridiplantae > Streptophyta > Magnoliopsida > Asterales > Asteraceae > Flaveria > Flaveria bidentis. The sequence continues at coordinate 8,359 of BJCM01064241.1, read as the reverse complement.
CAATTTTGACCTCCAAACCGTTCTAAATCGTTCGAGAGCATATTTCGAACTTAAATGCACATATTAATCTTGTTTAAACACCAGTTACAAATCTCAATCGAATGAGTAACCAATATCTTTAATCATAGAACCGTTCGGTCATTAAACTTCAATAATAATCTGATTAAACGAACCCACACGATCGATTATCTATCCCTAATCGTATACCATCTCCAATTTCACCTGAAACACACACAATCATCGAGTTCAATCACCCCTATCACCGCGACCTGCAACCCAGTCGAAGACCCTGATCCGAGCCTTCTAAACTTCAATTGATAAGGGGCTTCAAGTCTACAACATACTCTAAAGCTTCACCCAAAATTAATTTGGATATCATCACCTTTTACATATCAAACAAGTCCAAGTTTGGTCGTGACTGTTACATCATCTTCATCATGATTCTTAAACAAAATCGGGTAGGTTAAACACACATTTACATTTGTTTAAGCATGGGAAACAAAAGCCCCATGGTTAAATTGATTAAGAACATCAAATTTATTCACAAACATTCTAGGGTTCTTAGGATTTGGGGGTAACTGGTTAATCTCGTTTTTAAGATTTTGAATCCAAGTATTAACGCAGCCAAGGCCCTAGTTTAATGGTTTCACACTCACATCCCATAGTTGAGGACCCGGGTTCGAACCCGGCGACCTCCACTATTTTTTAAAGCCTTTACAACTTTTACAAAATATAGAAAATCATTAAAAATTATGAAAACAAATTTTTGTAAACTTTATTAATTTTTTTGGTCACTTAATTAATTCCTGTAAATTTTTTTCTTTAAATAATTTGATATTTCTATAAAACAAAAGGTTATATTAGGTTATTTTTATAAAAATAGACTTTTAATTATGATGTAAATCACTAAAAATTATTATTATTAGTTCAAAACTTATTGTTTAAAATTACAGTTTTTACAAATAGTAATATAAAAAGGTATCTACACTTTATATATATTTTTATATATGTCAACGATTCAAAATTTATTTCTTTATGACAAATTGTTAAGTCAATGAAAACAAAAGTATTTTCATTATTAAATTTATATATCAAAACCCCAAATTCCCCCTTGAAACCCTAGATCATGTTTAAACGTTAAATCTCGTTATTAAGAACTAAATTTGTAATATCTATATATTTAGGTATCTTGTGAGGAATTACTTTGAAACAACATTTATTATTTCTATTAATATTCAATCATATACTTATTGATTATGTGAGTTTTCTTGACCCTTTTTATATTATTTCACACCATTTTAGGGTGAAACATGTTAAACTTATCAACTTATACTTGTAAACATTTTATTTTTGTAAAGCACTTGTAATTCATACTTTTATTTTGTCATGGTTATTTGTGTTATTGTAATTCTTATATGAGATACATATTATATCGACAATCATTAACTATTGTTAGCCTGACGAAGTCATAGATCTATGGGCATAACAAGCCTATTTGGTGCTAAGGTCGATGTATTGCCAGCTCCTGATGACGTATGACTTGTTCATCATGGGAACCAAGTACACTTAGCCAATCGTGTAAACTTGTAATCTTAATCTTAGTCGAGGTTTGATTGTAGCTATATGTGTCCTATAAACTTGCGTAATTTATAACCATTGACATGAATTACTACTTGTAACCTTTTGATATATTATGTATATTAAACCCTTGAAAACTCACCAACTTCATAGTTGACCTTTTATTTTTAACATGTTTCAGGAAATGCCCAAGTTTGAAGTCATCATTTGAAGTTTGCATAAAACTAGGATTTGAACCTAGATTAAAGAATTAAAATCTTGGATTATTTTGTTTTTTGTTTTGACTTTTTTCATGTTAAGACTTATGGTTGTATTTGCATTTGAAATTTATGATATAATATTTTCATTTAAAGATAGCGTTATGTGGTTGTGAACAATCTTAACCCTCACATCTAGACGATTCTGCCGTTAAAATTGGGTTGTGACAATAAACCTTGGCAAAATCTGCATCTACATACCCTAATACAACATGATTCATAGCAAATCTACTTCCAGACACCAATCCAACATCTTTACTGCCATTAAGATACCTCAATACCCACTTAGCTACCTTCTAGTGTTGCTTGCCTGGGCTAGCAATATATCTACTAACTAAACTCACTACATATCCTAGATCAGGCCTTGTGCATACCATGAGGCACATCAAACTCCCTACCAGGTTTACATAAAGGATTCCATCCATGTCTTGCACTTCCCTCCAAGGCTTGATAGTTTAAAATGGGGAGCCATAGGAGTGGTCAAAACTTTACACTTACTCATAGAGAAATTGTTTAGCACCTTTCTCACTTAAGACTTCTGAGAAAGAATTAGCGTACCAGTCTTTCTATTCCTATGATCTCCATACCCAATATCTTATAAGCATCCCCAAGCTCTTTCATATCAAACTCCTGCATAAGCAATTCCTTAGTTGCCAAGACCTGATCATGCTCTTTGCAAGCTATGAGCATGTCATCAACATACAATAGTAGATAAACATATTCCCCTGGTTTGTGTTGCCTATTGTATACACAACTATCATACATACTTCTGTCGAATCCTACATTAACCATGTATTCATCAAACCTTTTGTACCACTGCCTTGGAGTCTGTTTCAGGCCATACAAAGATCTTTCAATAGACACACCTTGTCTTCCTTTCCTTTCTCCTCAAACCCTAAAAGCTGTCTCATATTGATTTCCTCATCAAGGGTACCATGAAGAAAAGCAGTCTTAACATCTAACTGCTCTAATTCATAGTCTCTTAATGCAGTTAAGGCCAATATTACTTTGACTGATGTGTGTTTCACAACAGGGGAGAATATCTCATTATAATCAATACCTGCTCTTTGTGTAAATCCTTTTGCTACTAATGTAGCCTTAAATCTAGGCCTAATAGACCCTGTAACACCTTCCTTGATCTTATATAACCATTTACACTCAACAAGCTTATGATCAGCTGGTTTATCTACAAGAACCCAGTTATTTTTTATGAAGTGACTCCATTTCATCTTTCATAGCCATAACCCATTTATCTTTATCTAATGATTAATGGCTTTAGAATATGACAATGGTTTACTACTATCCTCAAACTCAGCAACACTGAATGCAAAAGCAGATATGTCTGCACTACAACTATACCTAGCTGGAGGGTGTATAACCCTTTTCCTTGGTTCCGGGCCAAGCTATATCCATTCTCCATCCTTTGAGAGCTTGTTTGTTGACTGCAGCCTTCATTTTGTCCCTTATGTTCTTCACTTGATTGCTCCACCTCAATTACCTCATGTCTTTCTAGAAGATTTGTGTTAGTATCCTTATACATTATATCTTCCTTGAACACTACATCTTTACTTATGATCACTTAAGGACTTACATCTTTTAGTCTCCATAGTCTATACCCACTTACACCTTCAGGGTATACTAAAAATATGCATTTCTGAGCTCTAGGCTTAGTTTACCTTGATTTATGTGAGTGTAAGCTAATGATCCAAACACCTTCAGATGCTAATACTTTACAGTTAAACTAGTCCACATCTCCATATGAGTTTTCATTCCTATAGCTGATGATGGTGACCTGTTTATTAGGCAAATTGCTGTGGATGCTGCTTCAGCCCAAAAACACTTTGGCAACCCAGAACTGACCAACATGCACCTTACCTTGTTTAGAATAGTTATGTTCATTCTTTCCATAAGTCCATTTTGCTGGGGGTGACCAGACACTGTATAATGTCTGAATATTCCATTAGCTTTGCCAAACTGATCAAACACCTTATTACAAAACTCTAGACCATTGTCTGACCTCACCTTTTTAACTCTCTTACTTGTTTGGTTTTCAACTAGGACCTTCCATTCTTTGAATCTGTTAGAGGTCTTATATTTGGTCTTCATCACATATAGCCATACTCTTATTGAGTAGTCATCCACTATAGACAGGAAATACCTTAACCCTCCTAGTGAAACATGTTTTGATGGCCCTCACAGGTTTGTGTGTATGTAGTCTAATATCCCTTTTGTATTGTGAGTACTTTTATGAAAGCTTACTCTATGAGACTTTCCCATCACATAATGCTTACAGAATTTCATGTCAAGTCTACTTACACCTTGTAACACCTGTTGTCTGTGTAGTTCTGTGAGTCCCTGGTTACTTATATGACCATTCTATTATGCCATAGCATGGTGGAATTGTCTGACCCACCATCCGCATAATTCACAGAACCTTTGACAACACTACCACTTAACACATACACATTATTCTCTTTCCTATTGCAAGACAGGACTACCATGGACCCACTTATTACCTTTGCCTTTCTCCCTTTTAGACTAACATGACATCCAGATTTTTCAAACATAACCTAAGGAAATTAAATTTCTGGATAAAGAAGGGATGTATTTGACCTCAATCAACTTAAACTCTATTCCACCTTCAAGTTCAAGAATGACATTACCAACCCCCTTGATTTGGCATGGTCTGTTATATCCTAGCTGCACTGTGCTAAGATCTTCCATTCGAAGATCATTAAAATACTCCCTATTGGGAGTCATTTGCCAGGAACACCCTGAATCTAAGATCCAGTAAGATCTTGACACATCTTTTGTTACTGCAAGCACTTCAGAACTTTCATACCCATCAATTGAGCATTCAGGTGATGAATTGGTCTGTTGCTTATACACACTGGGTTCTCCCTTTATTTTCTTTTTCTATGGACAATCCTTCTTTAAGTGTTTTTCTGAGTTACAAACATAGCACCTTCTTCTTAGTCTGGACTTTGACCTCGACCCTAACTTTTGCTTGAAACCCCTTTGTTCGGGTCTACCCCGCAAAAAGAGGCCTTCCTCGGAATCTTCCCTAACATCAGACTTTCATTTTAGACTAAGCTTCCATCGATAGAGTATATCTTCCATACATCAAAGTGTCCACGAAGTGCTCGTAGGACTGCGGAAGTGATGTAAGGAAGATGATAGCCTGATCTTTATCATCCAGGGTTACATCAATGTTCTCGAGGTCAATTACTATTTTGTTGAATTCATTCGTATGATCTTCCATGGACTTTTCTGAAACATGTAAAGTTTCTTTTTCAGATATAACGATTTCCAATGATTTCATCATGTAGAGGCTTTCTAGCTTTAATCATACACCAGCTACCGTCTCCTTTTTAGAAACCTCTCTTAACACCCGATCACCAAGGATCAAGATGATAGAGCTATGCACCTGCTCCATCATCTCTTTTTTCCCTTATCGGTGAGAGTTGCTGGTAGCTTTGCTTCTCCGACCAGGGCATCAACCACCCTTTGATGAACAAGTAGCGCTCGCATCTTCAGTCACCATAATCCGAAGTCGTTCTTATCGTCGAGCTTTTCGATTTCAAACTTGGTGGACACCATTGATTCTGTCACTTGCTTTCTCATTTCCCTCTATTCTTTCAAATCGATCCCATTAACCTTAGCTCTAATACCAATTGTTAAGAAACCAGAGAATCAAGAAGAAAACACTCACCAAATCAACTACCAATTTGATTACTCAATATGAACGATTACATGAAGATGATCATTCTCCATCATCTCTTATACTCTATTTATACCTAAACGCCCAAATCAAGTTTGTTAACAGACAATGAACAAACTAAGACAAAGTTACAATCACACCCCTTCAACTATGCTTCTATTACAAAGTAAGAACAAACTAATGAAACCATTGATTATTGCATCATATCAACAGTTTAGAATTGAATTTGTTCACAACACATAACTGAACAAAAATTCATGTCCGTATTCGTTCGTTAAGGAGTTAAACTTATTCATGAACACATAACCAAAAAAGTTCATGAACAAAAATGAACATAAACTATTTTAATAAATTAAAGTATAACATTCTTAATCAGAAAGATACACATAATCACTTTAAATATTTTATTGTGTGAGTTTGTTTCTTATTCTTTTGCAGTCAAAAGTTAAGAAAACTTGACTTGTGTGCATGCTAAAAGTGACATTATGGACAAATTTGAACAAGAATTCACCTATTTCTCATGTTTATCAATCTTATTTGTATTTGTAGGAATGCTCTTCTAATTTAAGAAATGAATGATGAATATAATACTGCAGGTGCTTCTAATTGCAAATCATCATTGAATCTGATGAAGGTTTAACACTAGCTAGGTATGCATTTTTCTAGTATTCGAACAACGATTACAAATTCAGAAACATTTTCAAAGTGCAGATATGTTGTTGAATGAAGATAAAGGAAAACGTTCATTGTCGTATACGTATTTGACGCACTTCGATGATAACATTTTAGCGAGTCTTGATCATTTTGAAACGCTATCTTTGCACATAAGAACATATTAGTTTAGTTTTTATTTTTAACAACACACCTTTTTTATTGCAATATGTTAGTATGAAGTATTTAAGTAACTTACAAGCAGATGATGACTATATAAAGAGTAGTGGAGAAAACAAAAAAATAACTTAAGAATACTGAACTTGTGATGTATTTTGAAGATCATTTTCAACTTAAGAGTAATGTCAACAACCTGAAGTAAGAAACTGTTCTTGGTAGTATGCATAAAAGTAGAATACATAACATTAGGGGTTCTAGTTTGTATCATTTTCATGAAGATAATTATAGTTATGGTTACATCATCATGTCAACTAACAACATGATCTAAACAATGTGGTTATAGAGACTAGTGGGTCACATATGTTAAAGGAAAGTATTGTTTGCTGAATGTGTTTTGTAATTCCATTGATGCAGATATTTATTTCCATTTCTTTTTGGATATGACTTAGTTTGCTAATGATGTATTTCATTTACGGTTGTTGTCATATTTACTTTGTGATTTGTCAATGTTAAAAGGTGGGAATATAGATCTTGACAAAGTGATGATATTTTTTGTGGAATTTTTCTCATGCTTATTTTTGAAAATAAGAAATGAACAAAAGGAGTGCATCGTTACTAATTTACTAATTCATTTGAATTCAGTAGAGTTAAGAGATAATCTATGCAATGTTACTAATTTACTCCGATTTATTGTTTAACTAATCATTAAGTTTCAATGCAAGTTTGTATCCAGCTTATAATATTAAGTATTGGGGCTATTCACTATTGACTTGGATCATGTCCTAAATTAGAGTATTTATAAAAGTTAACCAATGACCTAAATATAAATAAGAAGTTAATCTATTTAAACATTAAATTTGTTAACTAATTACAAGGTGAATGAAATTCTGACTTTTTGACTCTATTTATTAATTATTTGGTAGATAGAAAAGTTAAACGAGGTTATGAAGAAGCTTATTAAAGAAACAGAAGTGGAGAAAGAAAGGATGAATGAAATTATTAAGAAGTTGGTTACCGAAAACAAAACTATACGTAATAGGATGACAAAGTTTGAAGAAATGTTTAAGGCTATGACTCAAAGAGGCCAACCATTTAATTAGGCTATAAACAATGTATTTTGAATGTTTAAATATTTGTTATGCTATGATAACTCAGTTTGTTTGACATTTTAATGTGTAATGTTATGTATTTTGTTCTACATAAAATTTGAAAATTTTGTAAATGGTTATATTCTGTAATATAAGCAAGTTTAAAATAACAAATGGCTAAAAATAATTAAAAAAAACATGTTGGTCGTGATAACCTAGTAAAGGTTGGAAAATGGTTGCCACCATCTGACAACAATAACTTATTGACGGTCCCAAAAAGGTCGCTAAACCTAATAGCGATCACAAAACAATCGCAAAGAGTGTCGGTCGTAAAACGGTGTCAGAAAGTTTCGGTCGCAAAACGGTCGCAAAACATGATGGCAAAACAAACGGTAGCAAAGAAGTCGCAACAACCGGTCACAAAAGTGAATGTGGTCGCAAAATGGTTGCGGTAGGGCATTTGAGACGTGTATTTTCCCATCGCCTTTTTTGGTCGCAAATTACCGTTTTGTGTCCGAAAAAGACAGTCTCAAATGCCTAGTTTTCTAGTAGTAAAAAATGATACAAATATTAAATTTATCGATATAAATGAGTTAATAAGTAACGACTTTATAATATTTCACAAATAATATTACGTTGAGTCAAATAACTTTCACGAATACCAATGAATATTACATCGTATCAAATAATGTAATAAATACAAAATTATAACGTAATCGGGAAATATTACATCGTGTAAAAAAATTATTCGACTTAATTAAGTCTCGACCCGTGACTGACTATACATGCCGTATATGTATAGCATAACAAGCCGTAATAGCTTTCACGGGTTGTAAGCACGACATACAATTATAATAGAGGGCGTATCTATAATAAACGGCATA
>BJCM01064240.1:0-24933 GCA_018326385.1 Flaveria bidentis | reverse complement strand
AAAAGATTTGGTGTGGACAGCAGGTTCTCGACCGGAAATCAGAAACAGGGGCAGAGCAGTGACAGGTAATGTGACTAGGATTCGTACCGAGAGCCTTGTGGCTCTGATACCATGTGAAGAAACTGAAAGTTATTTGTATTTTTGGATGATCTTTACAATGAGATAACACCTCAATATATAGAGGTGGTAAACCCTAATCTAAGGCCCATGGATCAACATAATGGGCCAATATAACTGGACTAACTAAACTAAACTATATACATTAACAAAGTTCGATATGTGAAGCCTAGGCTTAAGCTCATTTATTAAACGAGCCCCAATATAAGCGAGACTCAAGTCGAGCATGTAGTGAGCCGATCTGCTACCTTTGTGCCTTCTCTTTGTTTCAATCCGTCATGAGCCTTTTGTGGAGCTATAAAATGTTATCTCCTTTTCCTTGAACTCTTGTCAACAGGTATTAAAGCAAGCTATACAGATGTATGGTCTAGACAGTTGTTCCTTTTGTTTCATTCCCAAACATAACATTTAACAATAGGTTATGGTATCACTTCGTGTAACTCTTAAGATTAGATTCCAAGTCGTTTGCATAAATTGTTGTACAATTCATGATTGTTTTCATCTTTCTTTCAGGTTGGCAACAGATCAAGTGAATTTCATCCAGAGGTTAGAAGAGTGAGACGTGAGGGTTCTTATATATATGAGGAATTTATGCCAACTGGAGGAACAGATGTTAAGGTTATTTAAGTTCTTGAGCACGGACTTTTTTGTTCTTGAGATATGGATAGTATTGTACTAGATTGAGGTAGTGAGGTGGTCTCAAGTTTTATATAAGATTTGAATGAACTCTAAACCCCTACACCTACAAAAACTAACTCCCCAAAGTGTGAACCCCGTATTTTGAACCCCAAATTTGGATCCCTGAAAAATTGAATTTCACTTTTATAGAGTATTCATGTAGCCTACCTTGTCGACAATGTTGGTCTACCCATCGTTGGGTGACAAGGACTTAGGTCTCATTGCGTTTGTTTTCTTGGCGCTTACATTGCCATCATGATCCTTGTGAAATCATGTTTACTGGTACTTATTATATTGTAGGTGTATACCGTTGGTCCTGAATATGCACATGCTGAGGCAAGAAAGTCTCCTGTTGTTGATGGTGTAGTTATGAGAAATCCAGATGGCAAAGAAGTAAGTGGTACATGGAGTATAAGTGTATCTTGACTATATTCTGTAAGGATATCAACAACATAGTGTGGAACAGTTTTTAGTGAATAGTTTTGGGTTGTATCAAGATGCAAGGACAGATTACCACTAAGAATTTGCATATTGATTACCACATATGCCATTTACTTGTAAAGTATATCAACATATTCTTAATTTCACATAGACAATTCATGTGCTTTTTGGGGGCTCTGGAGAGTTGATTTATAGTTATTTGAATTTATTATATTTGGCAGGTCAGGTATCCAGTGCTTCTTACACCAAATGAGAAGCAAATGGCAAGAGAAGTATGCATTGCATTTAGGCAAGGGGTATGCTATAATTATTTGTATCTTTAGGCTTGTCACATGAAAGTTTTTTAAATTTAGAAGGATAAAATAATTTAGATATATCTGAGATCTCTTTGTGTGTGTATTTTCATCTACCACTTTCTAGATCTCACTTATGATATTTATGTTTTGTGGAAATTTATTAGTTTTTCAGTTTTTACGTTTTTGAATTATTATTATTTTCATTTGATCACTATTCAACAAATGAAAATAAATTATCTATTACATGTTAACAAACTCGTAAGCAAGTTTTATTGTTTGTTAAGAGATCTCTACTGAGCCACAACTGAAAACTGATAAAGTACAAGTCTGTAAAGAGTAAACCTATGGGTATCTCTGTTCTAGCCACCAAACGCATCATCTTTTCTTTTTTGAGACCTAATGTGACAGTGAGGAGTGTGAATGTACATGTTTCTCTATGAAAGATTTGACGAGCATGATGGTTAGTTTGAAGGAATTTATAGATCTGCCTATTAGTAAACATGAAGAACTATGCTGTCCGTTTGCTATCTTGGTTGATCTTGCATACTCATGTTTCTGCAGGTGTGTGGGTTTGATCTCTTGCGCTGTGAAGGCCGTTCATATGTTTGTGATGTGAATGGATGGAGCTTTGTCAAAAACTCCTACAAGTAATCACCATCAGTTACATTTACATACATGGGTTGTGGATTCTCTTTATAAAAGAAATAGATATTCTGTTTCAGTGTAGTTGCATTGCAGCTTTTAAAAATTTGCTTGTTAGCATTACCTCATTACTTGCTTACAAAGTCTGAAAAACCAATGCGTGTCACTACATTTGCTGCCCAACGTGACAAGCATAATTATTATATGCTTGCACATGTGCTGCTCATTCCTTCATTTTTTTGTAACAAGCTGACATTGTCAAATACCTTTAAATCAAAATGTAGTTTACAAAGGGCTCCGTTTATTGTTTCTTGCTGATTACATGAAGCGCATGTAACTACAGATATTATGATGATGCTGCTTGTGTCTTGAGAAAGATGTTTTTGGATGCGAAAGCTCCCCATCTTTCAACAACTATCCCACCAATTTTGCCTTGGAAAGTCAATGAACCAACTCAGCCTTCTGAGGGGCTAACACGTCAGGGAAGTGGGATCATTGGCTCATTTGGGCAGGCTGAGGAGCTACGTTGTGTGATTGCTGTTATTCGTCAGTAAGATATTATATCCTTGATTCTTTTCTAGGTGTGGTAAAAGCTTCTATTATTGTTTTGTAAATAGTTATGTTTTTGCTGAACAGTGGTGATAGAACTCCAAAGCAAAAGGTAAAGTTGAAGGTCACTGAGGAAAAATTGTTGAATTTGATGCTAAAATACAATGGCGGAAGACCTAGAGCTGAGGTGCTTTTTATACGCCCAAATCTTGTTATCATTTTGTTCCTAAATTATGTTAATCTCTGGCTTATCCTTTAGTTGACATTTTTTCCTTGCAGACAAAACTCAAAACTGCAGTTCAATTGCAGGATTTGTTAGATGCTACGCGGATGTTAGTACCTCGTACTAGGTATTTCTCAGGTTCAATGCTATTTCATTGGAAACTGCTTCCTGAACAAATAATGCTTTTACCTAACATGGTCTAGACTCTAGAAGTTTTCTGAATGCACCCCCTAATAACACTCTATGGTCACATGTCCTATTAAAGGTAAACTAGTTTAAGTCACGTTCCTCGGGACAAGTAGTTGCTGCTTTCACTTTTGATATTTCTTCAAATATTTTAATTATATGACTTCAATCATAACGACCCTATTTCTGGAAGTTCTCACGGGCTTGTGAATTTACCTTTACTAAAGTGAGGAGCTCGGGACTGCATTGGAACATAGATTTTCTTACAATTCTTGATTTATTCAAGTTATGAGTAGCTAGTTTTCATGTTACTTTTTGGGTCATGGTTACATTATGTTCTTCGTAAAACTAGTGATAAATTTATGGATATTTTGGTTTTCACAGGCTTGGTCCTGGAAGTGATAGCGAAACAGAAGACATCATACATGCGGAAAAGCTTCGTCAAGTTAAAGCAGTTCTTGAAGAGGTTTTACATTTAATTTATCATGCTTAAGAAGGGGTTTCTTGAAATATATACACTATCCAGTAGCAATACTAAAATGTATTAGAGTTTTAGCTTCTTATGTTTGATTTTTAAACTTGATAGTTGTTTCCAGGGTGGTCATTTCTCTGGCATATATCGCAAGGTTCAACTCAAACCGCTTAAGTGGGTTAAAGTTGCAAATGGTGATACCGAAGAAGAACGCCCAATAGAAGCTCTCATGGTTCTAAAATATGGAGGTGTTCTTACACATGCTGGCCGGAAACAGGTTTTTACCTTAAGATTTTCAATTCCCTACAATAAATGTACACACACATATATGTATGTACATACAATGTTGCCTGATTACATTCTCAAAATAATCATTTGTGATTTTGGTTAATAAAAGTGATACAAAACAGATTATTGCTATAAATAGTATGAGCTTTTAATCATATTTTAAATATAACTACATTGCCTATCTATTTCTTATGACAGGCTGAAGAACTTGGTAGATATTTCCGTAACAATATGTATCCAGGTAAATACTTAATTAACTTTCTAGTGCAATTTTTTTTCCCTTTCAAGTGGTCCATGTTTATCCTTTTACCTATGGATGATTCACTTTACAAGAAACTTGTTTGTATATACTGGTGATACACTAAATACAAGAGCTGACAAGCTCTATCTTTCTGCTCCTGGCATTCGGCCTTTGCTGAGATTATTCAAACTATATCATCAGAGTTTGTATATATTTTGTGTAAATTGTATGTATATACAGCACAAAGCTAGTAGAAGTAGTACTTTTAACTTCTGACAATCTAGACATCAAGCAAATAGTCAAATCCAACAAAATATCATCTTCAGGAGTTACAATAAGTGGATGATTGCATTTTACTTATTTACATAGTGTTATAAAAATCGCTAGGTGCTAGTCGGGCGGTGAGGTACCGACTAGCGATTATTTGGGATTACTAGGGATTAATTGGATTGGAATTTTTATATGTAATATTCAGTTTTATATATATACACACATTTTTACATGTAATTATATAAAAATGTTACGGTTTATATACACATATTTTACCAAAAATTACATACATTTGACCAAAATTTTCAAGGTTTGACTAGAATTTCCAACATTTGGCCGGCATTTGGCCAAAATGTGGCCTAAATCAAGCCGGAATCTGGCTGGCGATTAGGGGCCGGTTAGGACTAATTTGGGCCGATTAGCACCGATTTGGTTCGATTAGGTCTGATTTTGACAACATTGTATTTACATCAATGTCATCTAACATATGAACAGATAGGATATAGAATATTTTAGGTATAGTTTAGAGATGTTACCATGGGCAACTTCTCATATGTTCAAAAGCAGTTCCTATTCTTTGCATTAAATTTTAAATGTATGGAAAACAATTAATAATTTATTGTTATTTCAGGTGAAGGTACTGGACTTCTTCGCCTCCATAGTACATATCGACATGACCTTAAAATATACAGCTCTGATGAGGGCCGTGTACAGGTATCAACTTTGGTTCACATATATTATTTTTGGGCCTCTTCATTTTTGAATCAGAACTTTGTTTGTCATACTACTTCTATGGTTTTGGTTGTTTAATGCCCTTAATGGACCAATTTGTGGTTAAAATCTCTCAAACAGATGTCAGCTGCTGCATTTGCTAAGGGGCTCTTAGACTTGGAAGGAGAATTAACACCGATACTGGTTTGTTTTCTTACACATTGATGATGCATTTTTTACTTTAGGTTATTACTAAAAAATTTCAAACTTTTTTGTGAAGGTTTCACTTGTCAGCAAGGACTCTTCAATGTTGGACGGACTTGATAATGCAAGTATTGAGATGGAAGAAGCTAAGGTTACTTTTGTTCCTTTACATGAACTCCTTTATATAGACTTGTATCCTGTTTTTTCCACCAAAAAAGCTTACTTAATGTAATGGGTTGGTGGTGGTAAAGCAATTGTATGCTTCTGTCCATTCTTCAATTGTACTTTGTTTTTTAGCGCAGTATAACAGGTGGGAAATATACACACAATTCATTTTGACCCAGAAAAAGTATATCACAGACCCAACTTACCCCAAGTTTAATTGTTTGTGTCCATATTGGTATTCTGATCGAATTGAACTTTCTATAGTTTCTTTTTTTTCTTCATCCTGTGATCATATTAAGTGAATATAAATATGAAAGCTACTATGATACTTAAATCACACACACTTGACTAGCTATTTCATATCCCTAATATAATATTAAGTTTTTCTCCTGCTTTTATAGGCTAGATTGAACGACCTGATAACATCTGGAGTGAAGGCAGTGCAGGCAAATGGATTGTGTAAAAAACCCTGGATGGTTGATGGGGCTGGACTTCCACCGAATGCGTCCGAGCTGCTGCCTATGCTGGTAATTTTACTTACATTGCTATCAAATTTTTTTTTCTAATTTAGGCTGTTTGCTTTAGCTATTTAATTATTGAATTTGTTTTGTGCATTTCTTGTGGAGATATTCTCCAAAATAGGCCAAATGGCCAATGGATGAATCTAAATTTATGTGGAAGTCCTAAAATAATAAATAAAGAAGGAAGGGGCATTAAAATTTGCTATAACTTGGTCTATAAAGAAAGTGCTAGCGAAATGAATGAAGACATGTTCATTTCCAATATTAAAGATATTTGTGAGTGATCATCAACGGGGAATCAACAAATATCTTGCATACAATTTGTTATTTTATTAAAAGCATTTGTTGTATTGAAAATGTTTTTTCCAACTTGGATTGTTGATTTGCAATAGAAATTAGCATGTCATCAAGTTGGCATATTGATTTGATGTGTATATAATAGGTGAAACTGACTAAAAAAGTTACCGAACAAGTGAGACTACTAGCAAAAGATGAAGACGAGAAGCTTGCTGAGACAACCTCATATGATGTAATTCCACCATATGATCAAGCAAGAGCACTTGGTAAAACTAATATAGATGTTGATCGAATTGCTGCTGGTTTACCTTGTGGAAGTGAAGGCTTTCTTTTGATGTATGCACGGTGGAGAAAACTGGAGCGGGATTTGTATAATGAACGCAAAGAGTAAGCTTTTTTATACATTATACATGAAACTAAAAGTCTACAAATTGATCCAGACATAATTAGATTCATTAACTTTTGCCATTATTTCATTTTAACAGTAGATATGATATAACACAAATTCCAGATGTTTATGACTCGTGCAAGTAAGTAAACACCACACTCTTGCTTTTTTTATGTTGGATATAACTTCTTCTATGACCTCTTTTCTTTTTACAATTTTCAATAGGTATGATCTTTTGCACAATGCACATCTAAATATAGATGGACTGGATGAACTCTTCAAAGTTGCTCAGGTAGAACACCTTTTTGACTACAACCAAACACGACAACATTGTCAGGTCAAATGAGTTTAGGTCAACGGTTTCCTACTGAAAGGACTCGGGTTAAAATGGGTCATTTTAGAAAAAAAGTATCAAAATGAGTTCACCCATTATATTTATTTTAATACGGCTAGTGGTGCTTGGCGGCAATGATGGTACGGTGTAGGGGTGTATGCGAGTCGAGTCGAGCTCAAGCACTATATCCAAAGCTTGTTAGTAATTTTTCTAGACCAAGCTTGGCTTGGTCTTGGTTTGTTTATTTGTTAATTATTTAATTATATTATTTGTATACATATATCATAAATACATTGTGTAGTTATTTTTATCACAATTATATATATATATATATATATATATATATATATATACCTATTTTTTATGTAATATATACATCTATCATTTTAAATAAGAATTATTATAGCTTTTCAAGTAATAGGCTTGTCAGGCTCGTTTAGGCTCGTGAATCTAGTTAAGCTCAGCGTATGTAGCTTGAGCTCGTCTTTTTTATAAGTGAGCTCTAGTTTTGGCTGGAGCTGGAGCTCAATTAATTTCATGAGTAGATCGGCTTGTTTACACCCTTAGGTGGCAACGGTGGCAAAGGTGGCGATGATGGTAGTATTCTTATTTGCAGCTATCGGTTGGAGGTTGCTATAGTTGGTTATGGGTGGTGTTGGCCATTTGGACTCGTTCTAAGTTTGCTAGTATCCTAGGACTCTAGGAGTGTCCTATTTTGACACATTTCGCTAACCAAAGCTACCCAGTTCGGTTCATTTTCAGTTTACTTAATAATGGGTGGTTGCCTAGTGGTAACTAAAATTGGTATGTTAAATGATTTTCGTGTATGTTAAGATTGTATTATTTCTAGATCTATCCTTGCATATGGATCAAAATTATTTTTCTCCTCTTCGTATATTATCAATTTCACTTAGTTTCCTCGCAATCGCCTCAGTTACTTGCTGATGGTGTTATTCCAAACGAGTATGGCATCAATCCAAAGCAGAAACTGAAGATAGGTTCCAAGGTAACTTAATTCTTGGCACCTTACATCTATTGCTTAATAATTTCTACATTATAATCTCATGATATAAGCTTGGGGAGCTAGGCTTTCATTTATAGTTTTGTTATATTATTTGCTATAAAAGGTTTAGGTGACTTTCATACGTACATGTATTTATATGACCTTTACTTGCCAACTTTGTAGATTGCTCGACGTTTGTTGGGTAAAATCTTGATCGATCTGAGGAATACACGTGAAGAAGCCATCAATGTTGCAGAACTAAAGAATCAATGTCTGAGCTCAACAACCTCCATCAAGAATGGGAAAGAACATACAGATAAGCAAGTGAAATCTTTGATTAGAAATGAAGAATCAAGAAGAAGTAGCTTCACTAGTGATAGGTCAATGGATCAAGATGAAGACGATGACAAGGAGATAAAATACCGTCTGGATCCAAAGTGAGTACTTAAAACTATAATTTATTCCAAATCTTAATCTAAATTTAGACGCAAAAAATGGTACTTGGAGACGACCTTGTTTTTTAGCATTGATATTTCCATATTCACTTCTTTAGATATGCTAATGTGAAGACACCTGAGAGGCACGTACGGACCCGCCTTTACTTTACATCGGTAAATAGAACCAGCATCTTAATTAAGCTTGAATTTTGTTATATTTTGTAACTTTATATATAAATTCTCTTTGTAATATATGTTAATGACAGGAATCTCATATCCACTCATTGATGAATGTTCTACGCTATTGTAACTTGGATGAATCTCTTCAAGGCGAAGCCAGCCTCATTTGTGATAGTGCTTTAGAACGCCTTTTGAAAACAAAGGAACTTGATTACATGAGCTATATCGTATTAAGAATGTTTGAAAACACCGAGGTTGGTGTATGTGAATTAAGAAAAAAAGTCGAATCAAGTTTTTACTTATTGTAATAAGTAAACAATATTGATCTCTCCCTACAGGTAAATTTGGAAGACCCAAAAAGGTATCGTCTTGAGATGACTTTCAGCCGTGGTGCAGATTTGTCCCCCTTGGAGGTAATCCATTTTAAGCTAGAATCTACAGTTATTCTCGTGAACCGTATATCCTTTTTCGTACAAATGATTACTGTACGATTGTGTAGAAAACCGACACCGAGGCCGCTTCACTGCACCAGGAGCACACGTTACCAATAATGGGTCCAGAAAGGCTGCAAGAAGTAGGGTCGTATCTTACACTGGATAAAATGGAAGAGATGGTTCGGCCGTTTGCCATGCCTGCGGAAGACTTCCCCCCGCCATCCATTCCTCAGGGGTTCTCAGGTTACTTCAAAAGTGCAGGGGTCTTGGAGCGTTTGGTAAACCTTTGGCCCTTCAAGCATGCAAATAAACATATTGATTAAATTTTTCAAAAAACAAACGATAATCAAGTTTTAGGTGAATTTTTGTAACAATCAACGTTCGTTACACGAACTAAAGTTCTCAGCTTGTTCAACAAGATGAGCAGTGTTGCTCTGATTTTCGTTTTACAAATGTTGATGTCACAGACAAGCTGAACTTGTTTTACAGGTATACATGTTAATCGCAAACGAAAGTTACGAGAAAACTGAAAACTAGATATTAGTTTATGGCCAAAAGAAATGACCTAGCCCAAGAGTAACGTGCCTTGTATTTCTAATTCTGGACCTTTTATGACCCATTCAGCTTAAGGCCCAAAAGAAATGACCGAACCAAGAGTGACAGTCTCCTAGATTTCTTATTCTGGACCTGTTTATGGCCCATTCAGCTACATGAATACTTGGTTTGTTTCAACTCGTATATAAAAATTTACACTACTGGATCAAATATTTACACTATAGACGAAAAAAGAGGTGGGAGGCGGCCCCCCCGACCTCTATTAACCTTCGCCATTGTTTAAGGGCATTGTGTCTTGGATTTCTTATATTAGCCCTTTACCCTTTTTTGGCCCTTTCTTTGAATACCTGAAAGTCTGAAAGAATTTAGTTTAAGTTAATCTTTAAAGAAATTAGTTTAACTAGTGTGTTACAACTATATATTTTTTCTTTGTTCGATCTTAATAAAATTTATATTAAAGCATAGATAAAGAAACATTTGTATTGTATTAATTAATAAAAATAAATTTAAACACACTACATTGAGGTATTGAAACTTGTAAAAATATAATATTTAAAAAGTTATAAGAATAACACAGAATATGTTTAAGACTAATTATAATAAAAATGTGAGCAATAAATATATTTAGTGTTAATTATTTCTATCATCAAATGATGTAGCCACGTGACATGAAAAGTTCACTTGTGTATGAGAGGGTTTTGAAGGAGTGAATAGTTTAAAAAATTAAGTTATGTGATCAAAATAAATGTTTATAAAACTTTCATATTAGGATTTTCATCGCAATGTTGCCTATGATCTACCATCTAGTTGATCTTGTGAGGCAACCACGTTCCGCCTTCAAGAGAATCCATGAAAGTCAACTTGCGACATTCTTTAGTTTTTTGCGAGAATGTGACAGGTGAGCGTCTAAATGTTGGATAGAATTACAAGTCGTCTTGAAGGATTTTGGGTTTGTATGTAAACATATAGTAAGATGTAGGTTAAATAGAGGAAAAAATGCTCTAGTCCCAAGTCCTTTTTATCACTAGTAATGCATTACATATAGTCGCTTGTTTATTTTTTCTTGCTTAGTCATTTTAATCTTTGACTGAAATTAATATCGCAAACCTTTTTATTAAAAAGGGGCGGCTCTAGCTTATAACATTATAAGTGAAGCAATAGCTTTAGGCCTCATGGGTCTCAATTTAAAAATGCTATTATAAAACATATTTTTTAAGCTAAAAAGTTTTGAATCCATTTCTACAAAACATAAAAACGATGTGCAAATTAAAATATTAGTTAGTATTATGGTTTACTTATTTGAACAACAAGATTTTATTTAAAACAAAATCAACAAGATGCTATAATACAGTGTAGAGACTAGAGTACCACGTGAAAATGAAACAACAACAAGAATTTCAATCTAAATTTGCATGTTCATCCTATATTTTAACCACAAACTTATGAACATTAATGTTTTGCAACAATCAAACTCAAAACATATAACTTCTAAAACTTAGTCTATATACGCGATTAAGGTTTAATCACAACGATTGTTTATGAATTTTATCTCTTCTTTTTATAAGAGGAGAGTTGATCAGGTCGAGCTAGGAATAGCTTGAGTTTGGTCATAATACATGAGTATCCTACACATAATCAAATAAAATTAATTAGACTATTATGGAACAAAAATATATTGAGACATGAAAACACCAACGACATAGTGTCAACCACCGGATACCAGAGGTTTGCTATGGAGAAAGCACATGGATAATTAAAGTGAAACTTTAAAGAGTTCAAACAAATGGGACATAGTCCTTTGAATGGCAAGTATAAAATTTAAAGTGAATAAACTATACCTGGAAGTTATAGAAATCAACAATACATCATATGCAATACATGTACTCTTCACATAAAAATTGTCAAAAAACAATGATCAACAAATTATCAATGACTCTACCCAACACAAAAGCAATCAAATCTTGTGTACTCATATTATCAATTCAAAGATATTTAAAAGCATATAAGTACAAAGTTACTCTTCTTATTTTTAACAAGAGCTCATAATCTTATTTTATTAATCATATATATTTACATTTCACAACATTTAAATCCTTAATGTTTTTATTACATAGTTAATTTTTAATTTTCTTTATTTTTTCACTTTTGGAATGACAAATGTAAAGTCCCATTTCGAAAAATAAATGTTATATAAATCGGATTTATGAATTCGTTTCAAAGCCGGTACCACACCAACACCTTAAAAAGGAAACGTACAAGTAAAATAAACTTCTGGTTCAACCCAAAACATATTTACTTTGAATGAGACTTTTATCATTTTATCATTTAAAGTATCTTATGTTAACCATTTATTTAAAAACCGTTTGTCAAAAGTTACTTTTTCTAGTTTATATTTCATAAAGCTGCATTTTTATGTAATCTTAATTATTAAACCATGCATTTTGGCATATTCCCTTTGGGTAGAGAATTCATTGAGTATTACTATTACTATTTAACAATAGACCCAAACCCCAACTCAATTACTCTAACTCATTGGGCATCTCAATGCATATTATTATTATTATTATTAGTATTATTATTATTATTATCATACACCCCCTTTCAAATTTTGAACCACACTTCTTTGATTCCCCATGCCACCTCACTTCGCGCCTCTCACTCCCCTTCACCTTTGACCACCTCGGCGTCACCACCACCACCGTTGACCACCGCCACCACCACCACCACCACCACCATCACCACCACCATAAAAAGTTAAAAACCCACAAGCATCTTCTCTCAGACATTTCATCGAACACCTGGTGCCCATTATTCACATTTCAACATGAACAACCGCACAAACACTAAAATCACCCCCAAAATCACCCCCAAATCCCCCGATCTCCAAGATCTCAGCATCAGCTCCAGCCCCAGAACCGATTTGAGCATCAGCACCATCAGTGGGTCCAACAATTGCTCCACTTGTAAAGCGAGCGACAGTGGCGTTGAGGAGAAAGATGTGACCCATTTGAATGAAGAATGTGATGGGAGTGAGAAGACGAGCTTGAGTTCTTCAAGCTGCTGTTACAGTGTAGACCCAATTGAATCTAGAGTTCGATCGTTTAACCCCTCGAAGCCTCACAAATCGAACGATATCAGGTGGGATGCGATTCAATCTGTAAAGGGTAAAGATGGGGACTTGAGTTTGACCCACTTTCGGCTGTTGAAGAAGCTGGGGTTTGGGGATATTGGGTGTGTGTATCTTGCGGAGTTGAGGGGGATGGGGTGTTTGTTTGCGGTGAAAGTGATGGATAAAGGGATGCTTGTGGGAAGAAAGAAGCTGATTAGGGCTCAAACTGAAAGAGAGATATTGAGTATGTTGGATCATCCGTTTCTTCCGACCCTTTATTCGCATTTTGATACAGAAAAGCTTTCGTGTTTGTTAATGGAGTTTTGTAGTGGTGGTGATCTTCATATTCTTCGACAGAGGCAAAGTGGAAAGCATTTTTCTGAACAAGCTGCAAGGTCTGATCTTTCATCACTGGTTTTAATCTTTTTAACCTGTTAATTGGGTTTTCAATGCATAAGTTTCCGGATGAATTGAAAGTTTACATTTGTTTTTAGCGTGAGAATGTGTTACTGGAAAACTTATGTAGTTTTCTTGAATTTATGTATGTATGACAGTAAAAAGATTTTTCTTTGCTCATTTTTTATTAGAAATTCATGGGTGTTTTGTCTTAGGTGTGTTCAAATGCTGTTAAATTTGACCGAATCATTAAAACTAACACAAGTTGGTTAGTTTGACTGATTTAAGATCCTAATGGTTTGTTTTTGCATGAAGAATGTTAAGCAAGTTGTCTGGTTTAATTTGTTGTTTCATAAAACTGTAGTTAGTTGTTTAACTTAAAAATTTTAATCAAATCCAGTTGAATGGCTAAACCGGACCTTGAACACCCCTTTTTGTCTATTTATCTCATTTGATCTTCTTGTCAAGTCTTGAGCAATGAGAAGTTATTATCTTCCTCCTATTTTAGGGTTAATTGACCTAAATGCTGCATATTGTCTTTATTTTTCATATTTTGCAACATACTTATATTTTCATACAATTATATATTGAAAATGGTTCCAAGTGTCAAACCTAATTTGCAAGTATTAAGCTGTAATGCAGAGGATTAGTTTTTCAGTCAAATGCTTTATCTTTTCATGCTAAAGTTGTCTCACAACTGTGCTATTGTTTAATTTGTCAGATTCTATGCTTCTGAAGTGCTTCTTGCTTTAGAGTATCTTCACATGATGGGTGTGGTATACCGCGATTTAAAGCCCGAAAATGTTTTAGTTAGAGAAGACGGTCATATTATGTTATCTGATTTTGATTTATCATTAAGATGTTGTGTGAGCCCGAGATTAGTTAAGTCGACAAACGAGCCATCTTGCACCGCGACATCATATTGTATCCAACAATCATGCATTGAGCCCTCTTGTAGAGTACCCTCTTGTGTAGAGCCAACTTGCTTTCAACCTTCTTGCTTCAAACCGCGCCTTTTTAGTTCTTCCAAAACATCAAACTCCAAAACAGAAAAAAGTAAGAATACTGTTAGCTTAGATTCACGCCCCGTGCTTGTAGTTGAACCAACCGCTGCTAGATCAATGTCATTCGTTGGGACCCACGAGTATTTAGCGCCTGAGATCATTAGAGGAGATGGGCATGGGAGTGCTGTAGATTGGTGGACGTTTGGTATTTTTTTGTATGAGCTGCTTCATGGGAAAACACCGTTTAAAGGCAATGGAAACCGAGAGACATTATTTAACGTTGTTGGTCAATCGTTAAAGTTCCCCGAGGGGTCAAACATTAGTTCTGCTGCAAAGGATTTGATTCGTGGTCTTCTTGTTAAGGATCCGCAAAAAAGATTAGGGTACAAAAGAGGTGCAACAGAGATTAAACAACACCCATTTTTCGAAAGCATAAACTGGGCTCTAATTCGCGGCACTCACCCTCCCGAGATTCCCAAACCAGTTGACCTTTCGTTCTTTAGTCAAACAGTCAAGTCAACGCAGTCTCAAAATGACAAGAAAGCTTCTGATTCAGATAGATCATCAGGTCCTTATTTAGATTTTGAATTCTTTTAGTTTGTTTCCATGATAAAACTGGTGCATTAGTTCAACCTTTGATTAATCATCTCATTTGTGTTCACTTTCTCAATGAAAATTTTGGTTTTTATACTTATTATTGCACTTTATGAATTCTTATCTATACATTTTGTCTTTTTAAGCCTATAAAAAGTTAAAAACTTTATTAAAAAACATTTTAGGCCCACATGGATATAGTTTTGCCCTCTTAAAAATTGTCAACAAGCAAAAACATAACAGTTTTGCTTTTCCTTTATCCCCTGTACTCAAAAACACTTTTTCTCATATGCTTTTCTCAGCTAGAATCTTGATGGACCATTTTCTTTTTCTTTTTGTTTTCTTTTTATTTTTCTTTTTATTATGAGAATATGTAGAAAGTAACTTTGGATTTGACCCATCATGTTAGAATTGCATACCAACATTTGAGTGATGTCTATTTCATGGTGAATCCTGTTGTGTAGTAGGTTTGATGATTTCAACCTTTATTATTCTGTACTTTGTGTGCTTTTCCTTGGGGCTAGGGCTTTCTGAATATTTTTACCTTTGTTGGCACTGTTGAACTTGTATTTGGATTCTTTTTGTAGTTGAAATGTCTCCCTCTTAAGTATTTTTCTCACAAAATAAATGTATGTAGTGTTGCAATACAAAACACCTCTTTTTAAGGGTGTCTACTTTAAGCACGCCCCTTTTTATTGCATTACTATATCAACAAGTCGAGTTAGAAGACGTAAATTATATTTTCTCATATACATGTTTTAATACGTCTACGTAGCTTTTTTAATGCCTCGTATATAGAATCGTCTTTAAATATGTTTATATAGATGTTTGATACCGATGTATACATACTTACTTTTAGAAGATAG
This sequence comes from Flaveria bidentis, assembly GCA_018326385.1. Classification (NCBI taxonomy): domain Eukaryota; kingdom Viridiplantae; phylum Streptophyta; class Magnoliopsida; order Asterales; family Asteraceae; genus Flaveria; species Flaveria bidentis. The sequence continues at coordinate 9,332 of BJCM01064240.1, read as the reverse complement.
GAGGGGTTGATTAGTGAGATAGGTAGTGTGTGTGGCTAACCACTAATATAACGCTTTTTAGGTAGTTTTTTTATGATTATTTTTTATTTTCCATAACACAAATATAGCTATTTAAAATGACTCATATATATTTTTAAAATGCGAATGTTTTCTTTAATAGATATTTATAAAATTGGTTGAAATAATGATAGTGTTTTAGGAAAAGTGTTTTTTCTAATTGAAACAGGCATTTAATAATGGTTTCTTGCACCAACTTCTCTTTGTACCACTTGAGTATTATTTGTATCGATTTAATATTTCAACTATAACAAAAATTACCTTTTGTAGAAATTCTCATTCCTTTAATCTTTCTAGATATGGTTGAAGACTCATATACTAGATTCATAAAAATGGTAATTGCATAATATGGAATATAACAAAGAATGACTACACTTAGTCATACCAATCTTCTTTATAATTTATCCCTTATGTTCATTTTGTAACAAAAATATACTCGATAAAAATACTGAAGCAACAAAAAGAACATCCCCTTTAAACTTGAAAATAGGGTGATACACAAATCATGCTTTAAGAGTATTAAACTTTATATAGTAGTAATTTTAACCAAGGTTTACTGTGGTGTCCGTTACTCGTAATAAAACAAATGGGTGAGGATTGGGTCCAATAAAAAAACTTGAGACGAAGGGTTTGAGTTTTATCGGTATTAAATAGGTAGAATATGATAGATATGGTACTATCTACTAGGGGTGAGAAAAAAATAAAATAACCAAACCATAACCAAAATAACCGACGCAACCAAAACAATAAAATCGAAACCGTTAGAAAACCGACGGTTTGGTTTGATGATTTTTAAAAACCGAATTTTTTGGTTCGGTTTTGGTTTTGCTTGTAACAAAACCGAAAAAACCGAACCGAAACCATATAATCAAACTTGTAAATTTAGAGGTGTAATCATATACTTATAAAAATTATTAGCTTATTAGTTACTTATTTAATTTGTGTTATCTAAAATAGATTAAATATTTAGGTTTCAAAAATAATATTTAATTTTTTTATTTGAATTGATAGATTAAAATGTTTTATTAAATATAGTGTTCTTATATTTTATAAATTACATTTAATTTTAACGTCAACTAAATTATTAAAATATATAAATTATATTTAGAGATCATGCACACCCCTACTATCTAGGTGTTTAAGAAAATGTCTAAATAAAACAGACAAATATAACATGTTCACCTTTGTCACCACACTTGTTTTAACATGTTACACAACCCAACCTGACACGCGTGGTAATCGTGCATTCATTTTATCTTTTGATGCTTCTACATTTTAATTATTTCAAACTAATTTATATCATATTTTATATTTGTGTTTGAAAACCTAAAATCTTATTTTTAAAAGACAAAATCTCTAACAAATAAGATATAGTTCGAAATATTATTAATAAAAACATGTCATATTAATGATGGGGCCCACTTTTTTAAAAAGTAATAATTAATAAATGTTAATTTCCTATCATCTGTTTTAGCATTTGGGTATTACTTAAAGGTTTATTAACGTATGGTTCCGTGTTTTCTTGAAAAGAAAACATACTCACGTTCTTTTAAGCTTTGACCCGACCAAAAAGTAATTGAACAAGACTTTTGGCTAAACAACATATCAAGCAATTAAAAAACATACTTTTTAATCCTTAAAAGGATCTAATTTTTACAAAGAAATGAATATTTAAACGTTTCTAAATTATAAATTAACAACCTAAATTTTTATATACGTCGTATAGCTCCATACACTTCGTATTGAGGGTCGTATAGTCTTATACATGTCGTATTGGGGGTCGTATAACCCTATACGGGGTGTATAGCCCCTCTGACAGCCCCATGAATATTTTTTCGTAGTCAGTGTTGAAATTTATTATACGCGTTATATGACCCTATATGTGTCTTATAGGGGATCATATATGACTATATGGGGCGTATAGCACTCTAACCACCCCCTTGAATTTTCATTGTTTTTAGTGTTTTCGACCCTATACGCCGCTTATGGTGTCATACGAGAAGTATAGGGTACTGTCGGTTTATAATATGGGATATCTTTATATTAGTATCCTTTTACAATCACCATTTCATTTCAAATTTTGAACTAGTTTTCGTTCAAGTTTGCATATATTATTATTCACTCCCTTATTTGACTTTTTGTATCAACTAGTATTAAACCCTCCCACGTTGCAGCAGGAGGCGTAAAATCGTGACATATAGCAACAATGTCACACTACCGTCAGCAACTATCAACACTGAAACAACCCGTATTAAAAAATAAATAAAAACAAAAAATATAAAAACCAAACAAAATATAAACATATAAATGTTAAACCACCTACGTGAAATGTAAACCATTAAAAACAATAACTTAGTTAATCTAGGACCTGCGCATTGTGACGGGCCGTTAAAGGGTAAAAGATAAGCGTAAACATTAAACCACACACTCACGTAGCGGTATGTTAACTCGTAAAATTTAAACCAAAACGTAAAACGAAGAATTTGTAAAATATGAAAAGTATAAGAGACAAAATTGAAAATGAAATACTATAAGAGTTAAATTATAAAAGAATAAAAGTATTAGGGTTAAAAGTAAAAAAGACGTTAAAGACTAAATAAAACAAAAAAAATTAATACAACCTATAAAGCTTTAGGTACAAACATTAATGCACAAAAAAATTAGTAATCAGTAATATATATAATGTTACACGTGCCACATCTCCAACACCCATCATTTATCCTAGATTATTTTCGTAACCATTCTCAGAAGATGAATGGATCAAGGTGCAAACAAGCCAATCATGTTTCTACAGTGATTTTTAAGTAATTCTTTATGGCCCGATTTTTAGATGCAAATCTATCTTCTACCTATATTAATATAATTATATTAATATAATTATATCTAATGAGCTACATAGCATATTTTACAGGCGTCATCATGTCCCCGTTAAACTAAATTGATCTTATATATAATTCTTACGTAAGATATCTTTCTTTCGATTTATCATCTCCAGGTAACAATTAACCTTGAAATTTTATAAACTGTAAATCATCTTTACGTAAGTTATTATTCTAACGAATTATCATCTCCAGGTAATCATTAACCTAGAAATTTTACACATGACTCCCAAGATGTGTTGATCGACGGCATCAACTACATAGCAAGTATGATCTTCATACAATCAAACTTCTTTTTTTTAATTTATTAAATTTTACAAAATGAAAATGATATTTTTGGCCTACACCATACAAAATGTATAAACTTCATTTACTTTTTAAATAATATTTTCAACATACGCATGATGATAATTAATGACTACACTTCTATTTTATTTTTTATTTTGATATACAGAATTCCTCATCATTTTTTATCTTTTTTTTTTCGTAAAATATCATATGTACAACTAGAATATTTGGTTAGGGTTTAGACTATGTTTAGTGATTGTTTAGTTAATATGTAATCTAATACCATGTAAATGAAAATCGTTTTACTAAAACCCAAGTAAATCTAATGTAGTGGTTAACTAGTGTTTGAAACCTTTATTGATACAATAGTTCAGGAAAATTTGACGCTCATTGAAGGCTAAAAGCCCAATGAATTTAAGCGCTTCTTAATTAGATTCTACTGATTTTGGAGCCTCGTGTAATCAAGCTCTTGATATATCCACTACGTAGTCTTACAGTTAAGAATATATAAATTTTGTACTCAAGTCCACCTTGTTTATATATAAATTGATATCAAACAAGCTTTTTAAACGAGTCACGAGCTACCGGTTTTTTTAGCAACCCTACTTTTGGAGGGATCAACAAATTCTCATTTCTACAAAATCAGCTTAAACCTTTCATCGTTTATATATTTACACACATTTCCGCATGCTTTTTAGAAGATCAATAAACCTAAATTGGACGTATATGAGAGCTCTTTTATCTCTTAATCTTTTAGTTATCAATTTTTTTTGTCTTTGTTTTTTTAATATCAAACATATGTGTATATTATTGATTATATTATATTTATATAAACAATAGGTTTATATAAACTCACAAGCCTAACCGATACAAAATACAAGTTAAAACTCGTTTATAAAAGAGTTTCATCTTACACATAACCTCGGCTCTAATCGAACTTTTTTAACTAATAAGTCACAAGTCAAAAGCAAACACCCCTAAATCGTACCCTAACGTCCAGACCATTGACCAGAACTCCGGTAACTAAATTAACATCTATCTAATTCAATCGAAATGACTTGTAATCGAGTTTAATCGCGATAAATCCCGACCTACAGACTTACATAAAACCATTCAACTTACAAGATGAAATGAAACAAATGTAACCATAGATGCACATAATACAAAAGCAGGGTGGTTCATAATGAAGTTGAGAAGAAAAAGAACATTTTGTTCAACAATCAACAGTTGATCAGAAGAAAGATGTACCTCTTTTCAAATGTATGCATCCACCATCCATCATGTGTTAACAATGAATGGATCAAGTAGTAAGAAACTATTGGTCCTCAAAACATCATTTGGAAATTAGACCTTCATGCGCTGTTGAGCCACGTGTCGACATTTCAAGGCTTTAGAGCCAAGGCAAGACCAAACTTTGCACTCTTGTCAATATCTTTAGTGTCGACTTCTGCTGAAAGGGTGAGAAAGGACATTGGACGCCACTCGTGTTGGATCACCCCGCTTGCCTTTCCGAAGTTGTTGACCCGGGCTTTGACCATGGTCAGCGGGTCCAATGAGTGTTGGGTGCCGACCATGATTGTGTTTTTGTTGGTTGAGAAGCTGTGGTTCACCTCCGCGCCTACTAACGTGTTGGTTAGGGGATTAACGATGTGGTAGTATGAAGCGTTGAGTGAGTCACCCTTGTCGTTCCTGTGTAGTATAACAGGCATAATACTTGAAAACTAATTTTTAGCTATCGAAACGTATTACCATGACCCGTTTCAGATAAAATATAACCCAAATCAACCACAAAATGAACTACAAAAATACAAAGGGAACCAATATAAAATTAAAATGAACAGCAAAAAGACAAAGGAAATAATATAAGATTAATCTGACTACAAAAAGACACAGAACTGATAAAGCATCAAAATCAACTACAAAAAGACAGAGAAAACTTAAAAAATCTAAAAATACTCCTGACAGAGAAAATTAATTTATATAAAAAACCAAAATATCCAAAAGAGAAAGAAACTAGTATGTGATCAAATTGGTTGCTTCTAGTGTCCTACTTCCTAATATTTAACTTATAACTAAATTACTTACTAATTAGAAAGCATTATCAACTCACAGGGTCAAAGAGGCTATAAGATCAGCATTGGAGAAGCTAAGGCCAGCATTGTATTTGATGAAGTTTCCAGTTTTGGTGTCAAAAGAAAAATCAGCTCCAATGGAGCTGATGTTTGTTCCCACCACACCAGAAAAGTTCACGATGGGGTTCGCAGCCACCCCAACACTTGCACAAATTCCAGCATAGTCATGCAAGTATTGAAGTTCAACCTAGTAGTATCACGAAATACAATCACGGCCTAATCAGGAAACCTTTCAAACACATTTCAATGAAAAAAAATGAAACATAAGTTGTAAAACATATCTGTGGTTTCTCGAGAATAAAGAAAAGATTGCATACCTTGCCAGACCTCTGATCAGGGACTTTAAAGCTAATTATTGTTTTAAGCCCAGGTATCGGTTCATCAACTGTAATAGCTGTGGAGAGCTAGTAATGATACAAATAATTCAGTTAACATTCGTATAAAGCAGTAAAGTACTAAAGCTACAGTCAGCTATTCAAAAGCCAAGGTGTTGAACAATGTACACAAAAGTTAAGGAATGTAATTACTGTTGCAAAAAAACCATGACTGCCAGTACATTCATAGGCGAAGCTTTCTATTGGGGGGAGGGGGGCTCTTTTTTTCGTCAGTAGTGTTAATTTTTGGCTTGGTAGTGTAAATTTTTTGTCTGGTTGTGTAACTTTTTTAATAATTATAGAGTTCGCCCCCTCTAAAATAGTTTACTTTCGCCCCGCGCACCATAAGATGTGGTTCAAGCTAGTACACTACCATGATCAATACACGATATTGCTTTTTGACCAGAAATACAATAGATGCTGCAACTGTTAGTTTCCTGATTTCACACACAAGAAAAATGGAAATTTTTGCTGCTTAACACTTGCTTTTTTCATTCATTAATAAACTTCAAATATATAGATACAAGCAACCTAAATAGCTCCTACTTACATGCAACTACTCCACGACTTGACTCCCACTACTAATAACTATCTAAACCATTACTTTGACTCAATCAAAACATGTGACTAAATTACTATTGACCCGTGACCCGTAACTTGACTCGATCAAGATTAACCTAACAGCAACTTAAACAAGAACAGGAGGGTCTTACATTGGAGTTGGTGTCCACTATGATATCAGTAGTAATGTTGTTCCTCTTCAATTGTGTATTGACATCAGCAAGAAATAGTTCACCTGTCTTTATTCCAGATGATGTGATTGCCTACATTGTGTGATAGTTCAGCAGTTGAGAACTTATAGTCTTGATGCAAACAACATTAACAAGAGAGCACCACAAATCATCAGATTAAATGCAAGAATACTGCAATCTAATAACGCTTTACCCCATATAATTACTTTTTTTTCATGAGTATACATCACAAGGTAAAGAACATATGTTGTAAGATTTGGCACCACTAGAAATGAAAACCTCAGCATACACACAACTCACATCCAACAGATAACAAATGAAAACCTCATGTCCTCATCAAGTCATTAACTAACATAAATAATGTGAATTATGTCCACAAGTCAAAACAGAAGTTGTATAAAAGCAAGAACGTGCCACCTACTGCACTAAGTTGAAGAGTTTGATGCATAAGAATATATGATCCGGAAATCAACTAACGAGAACCTTAAGAGCATCAGTTTATCAATATACAGCTTGCTTAATCATTACGGTATGGCTGTATTGTATCTTTAGCATTTGGTAAGACATATGCCAATTTATTTATAAGCAATATGAAGGTCCAAAAGCAACTTCGTATTATAAAGGGTGACCCTAAGAAACGAGCTCAATACGTCCACACAATGACAGAAACATCTAGGTGTTGCTGTTAAGAAAACTTAAATAAACGTTACACTAATCATCACAACAGAAGACTGCTTACACGTTCATATGAACTGCAACATAGAATAACTTATGATTCCAAAATTGTGAATCACATACCTATTAACTACTAATCTCCAGAAACAAGAAAACTTATATAATCAACCACCTCTCACAATTAACATCATAGAACTTGATAATGGCATAGACAACAATTACATCAACACACAACAACCTACTGATGCTCTTGTAAGTTGTAACAAGCTCAAACAAAACTACAAATTATAACTTAAAAACAACATGAAAAGTAACTCACAACTCCAGTAGGTGAAAACGTCGTGATGGTGAACTTATGGTCTCCATGATAATCCTTATACAGAAGATCTGCATCACGCAATAAACAAACTTCAAAATCAACTTCTTCTGATCCAAAATTCCAACACAACTACACATACATATGCAAATAACAAACTCATGTATCGAACTATACAATCATATACACATATCAATACACACAAAAACACATACAAATCGAACTGTAAAACCTCATCTACACATCAAATGATTGATAGAAAACGAACCTCTGGCTTTTTTACCGATATCGGAGTAAAGTCCTGGGCCTTTAACCATGATTTTTAGCTCAAAAACAGAGGTTTAAAAGGATAAACAGAGGATCAAACAACGAGAGATTAAAGGAGCTTCAAAATCACCTTACAAACGATGATTTCATATTTTCATCAGTGATATACTGATATTATGAACTGAGGGATTGTGAGTGGTGATCTTTTTCCAGAGCTAAAATGGCTAAACTGTATATTATTGTACACGTCGGGATGCATAATGTACAAGTGAAGAATGCGTTTGGTGCTCTTACGTGTTGTTTGAATGAAAAAGTTGCCACGTGGTTTTCTTGTTGACACGTGTAGTTCTTACGTGTGCTTTGGTTTATTTTGACCGTTGGATTTGGTAAAGCGGTGTTTGCATGCTTTTGTAGCCGTAGATCTAAGAGGGCTTAAGAAGTTTGATACCTCCGGATGTGGGTTTCTTACGCGTGGGTTTGTATTTTAATTTGACGGCCCGTCAAATTAAATTAAGGTGTAAACGAGTAAAAACGGCTGATTTGTTAATTAAAAGTTTGAATCGAGCAGCGGTTAAATGAGCCTGAGCTCTTGTATGACTAAAGATTTGTTTGATAATTTTTAAATGATTAAATGTTGAATTAAGAGGTTGAACTATTAAGTGTTGAGTCATTTAGAGGTCTGAACCATTAATATATAGTATAGTGTTTAATTATTTAAAGATAAATGTCTGATTAATTCAGATAAGAGGTGTTAACCATTCAACATCAGTATAATGTTTAACCATTCAAAAGTAAATGACTGAACCATTCAGATATTTACTCGCGAAACAAACAATTTGAACCATTAAGTGCTGATCATTCAAACATCTGAACCATTAAGACTCTGATTCAGAGGCTGCCAAACAACCCTTATTTAATAAATGCTTGAGTATGAGCTTCATGTATCGAGCTCAAGCCGGCTCGCAATTCTAAATGAACTTTTTGTTATTTGTTTAGTATATTAGATATATATTTATATAAAGAATTGGGTTTTTGTTCCGCAGTATGGGTCATTTTTTCCGCATACAACGTCGCGTTGCTATGTTCTTTATCGGTTGACTAGTCGGAAACCATCAAAGGGAAGTCTTTTGGGTTAACTTTAAACAAGCTTACAAAAAATAGTTTGATTAGATATATACATAAACTACATGATATACCGACCAATTATTGTAACAAAAACATATTTAGCAATTTTCATAAAGTAACTTAAGTATAGGAAAAAAAATGTAACAAAACTAATATTAATAATAATACTAATATTATTTGGTCAATTAGACTAAATAAAAGTATTTGTAGTGAATTCCAATGTTCATTAAAAGCCTATTTTATATATTATAGAAGAATAAACTCATCAATAGAAAGAAAAACATAAAAGATATAATATAAATAACGAAAGTAAAAGAAAAAATAACAAAAACTTAACCAAGGATGATGTTTCAAGGGATTGAACCCACTTTGCGGGTAACGAAGCACATTGAATTAACCAGTACACCAAAAGAGAACTTTGTGAACCATTGTAAACTTTATACTTATGTCAAAATGTATTTTAATAT
>BJCM01064239.1:0-19915 GCA_018326385.1 Flaveria bidentis | reverse complement strand
AATACTTTATTTCATAAAAAAACTTCTTTTTTTATAAAGTCCGTTATTTTTTAAAAAACATTTACAAGGTTTTGGTTCCCGAATGTTTTGCAATAAAATTGAAAGAGAATTTGAATTTAAAATTAAATAACTTTTTTTAAATTGATAAGATGTTTGGTTGATAAATCTAAATGAATTTGAAATATTAAAAAGTAAAAATGAAAAATTTTGCACTTGAAAACAATCATAACGACCAAAATCTTGAAGAAAACCAATTTTTGTTTCTGATTTTAAGCATCATCATCATCTCCGGGGTGTTTGGCCTAGCTTTTTTGACAAAGCTTATAGCATTTTTAGTATTTTACAAAATAAGCTCAACTTAGTTTTTAATTTAGTTTTTTAAGCTTATGCTTATTAGCTTATATAAGCTAACTTGAAGATGATTTTTTTAGCTTATTTGAATAAGTTTATTTGTGTAAGGGTATAAATTACTCATTTGTCCTCAAATGGTAATAGATTAATAATTATTGAAGCAACTTATTATTATAATCTTATGTTTTACTTAACTTTTATTATAAGGAATACTATTTATTTTATTCATTATAGATAAATACTAGAGGTTATCTTGCTCCATATAAAGAAACCAACATTCGTTATCATATACTAGATTTTCGTTGTAATGAAGGATGTAACAAGGCGCAACAAGAATCTTACACTTCAAATAATGGTATTGATAGTCGAGGATATAGTGACATTAATGAAATAGATGAAGACACAAATACATAACATAAAATAGATAATTTATACATGAGTGCAGTTAAAAATATGATACAGAAGATCTAACCAAACCAAAATGAATATTTATTGAAAATTAATATATTTTTGTAGAAGTTCCATGTCTTTCTCAATATAAATCTATGAAAAAATGATAGTATAACTCATAAAAATAAAGTAGATACATATAAAATATAAGTTATGTGATAATACGTAACTTTGCCCCTTTTGGTCATTTTACCAACATAAACTAAAATAATAAAAAAAAACTAACACACACTTAAAAAAAACTTATCAACTTGTGGAATATAAGCTACTCTAAACCTTTAAAAAAGTTTATCAAATAATTGAAAATAAGCTATAAACTATTTTAAAATATAAGCATAAGCAAAAAAATAAAAACTAAACCAAACACCTCCAAAATCAACCAACTCGTTACAATAAATCATTAAGAAAGACGATGAAGAACGCCATCCACAGGACCACATCGATAGTTGAAAACCCGGGAAGGTTTGATTTCGATTACAGAGAAGGTTGTGACTGAAGCCAGAAGGTTCGATTACGCCATTGCAGAACACCATCCAAATCGATACTTTAAAAATGGCTTTAATAGAAGCTATCACACTTCCATTGTATATACACTCAATTTTAAGTGTCGGTGGCATTCCGTCGACACCCATTATCCCCTGATCTTTGTCGAATGTCAAAACTTACCTGTAAAATGTCACTTTGATCCCTTGTTTAAAGTTGACTTTATCTGTTATAATACACATATAGTCGCGAAGCTTGAACATCTCTGTATGGAGGAGGGGGGGGGGGGTTTTAAATTTTTTTAGGGGGGACAAACTCGATATTTATATAAAAATTTACATTAACGGGTTAAAAATTAACACTACCGGCAAAAAAAAAAGTGCCCCCGGCCCTCATCCTCCGCCACCACACACACACATACGAATCGATATATATATACACACACATATATATATATATATATATGTATGTATATATATATATAAGATTTTCTAAATATGTTTTATTCTCCATAAATAATTTGCTGCAACTTCATACGTCTTGTTTAATCATACCGCCATGTCTTAACGGGCGGGTAACGAACCAGTTATAACTTCATACGAATCTTTTAATTTTATCACCGGGTAAAAATTATAAATCATATACTATATATAATAGATTTTAATTTTATGCTTATTTGGCAACTATAGTCTACAGTTACCTTCATGGCCTCATTTCATTGCCAAAACATGTATTTCTTTTTTTAACATCTCTAACATATTTTTAATGGTTATCTATTTGAAATGCAACTCCTTGTGCCAAATATAATAAACGTGGAAGGCGGTAGCAGAGGGTCAGAGTTGGAAGCTAGGCAGAAGATAAAGAGTGAAAGACACGGTGTTAGGTTCATGTGTTTTCTCTTCATGAGAGAGAGTGAAACATGACAAGACACAAGAGTAGGAGACCTTATGCATTAACAAGGTGTACAACATGCTCAAGCACTTGTACTTTGATGTAGACGTTCATGGTAATTAAGAGTATATAATTTGGTTTCTTAATCTTTTTACTATCAAAGTTAGCGTCTTAATGTTTTCTTATAAGAAATTTTGTCTAAACTAATGTAATATGTAAGGAGATGTTAAAAATTTTACAAAATATAAGGGGATATGTAATACATTAGTAAAGAGGGCCCGACCGAGGGGGTGTAGCTATGCCACCTCTGTAGTCATGATCACCGCATAGTTGCACACCACCTTTCATGGGGCGTTAAACCAACCGTAAGATAGATGTTATATTAATCAGATCTACAAATTCATTTCCCGTCAAGATGAAACTCACAATCCGCTCAAGATAAAACTCACAATCAGGAAAACCCTCTATTCAGCTCAGAGCATTTTTGCTTTGAACAAGACTCAAACCCACAACCTCTCATTTGAAAAGCCATGAGACTACCACTAGGACAGAAAACTTTATGCTACTCACTTATATACTTTTACTATTAAACTACACCAAATTCTAATCTAACTCGTGCTAGAATTTGAACATTAGATAATCTCAAAAGAGCTTTAACTAAGCTACCAAAAGTGATACCTAAAAACTTCTACCACTCTCAACCCATCTCTACACTCTCACCTACGCCTTCACACTTCATCGTTGACCTTTCTCTGTTTAGTGGCCCAACTGTAACTGGGCCAACAAACACTAGCAGTAGGCCTGCCTTTTCTTGGCCCACACGAACCACAACTTGGGCCCACACGAACACAGAGAGAAAAAAAAAGGAAAAAAAATGGTTCTGCTTCTTCTTCACCAATATTCAGCGGCCATTAACCTAATTTTGAGCTTTTATGTTTTAAGTCCTCATGGTCTTTAGAAACTGCATGGTTGTTAGTATGTCTACTTATGTTTATTTTATGCAGTTAATTACATTAAACTGAACCAGGCCAAATTCATATTTTAACTACTATAAATCGGAATGTTTTGATAGTAAATTAGTTTTAATAAACTTGTGTATTACATACGGGTTAAATAAATAAAATTTTAAATAAAATGAACATTTATTAATTATTAAACGATATTATAAGATAATCTATTATTAAAATTACATATTAGTAAAGATTATAAGTAAAAAAACCACGATATCAACTTTTTAAACTTTTGTTTTTAAACTTCTTTTGTTTTTTCTAAAAAAAATTAAATAATTGTTTCAATTTAACCGTTTTAAAAAAATCGTATTTAAAATTTTCTTTATTATAACTCCTGATTTCCATATTCTTTGGTTTACAAAAATTGTACTTTTTAAAAATATCATTTTCAAAATTATTTCATATTAATAATAATGTTTTGTTTTGAAAACTCTACTTATATTATAGAAACTTATTTCTCTAGAAATAACATCAATAAGATGTCCTTTTAATTTAGCAGGAGAGAAAGATTGAAAAAAATTTGATGATAAGAAATATAATGTGATTATGTGTTTCTATCAGTTACTTTTTTATTAAAATAGAAAATGAGTAATTAACTAAATTTAGCACGAATTAAACCAATAACACACAGTAATAACACCTCAATAATCTCATAATCTGGTAGCTAATTATCTGGTACCGTACATTATTCTCTACTATAGTTCTTTGGACAGAACCAACAAACATCAAACACGGGGTTCATCTATCTATTTGAAACTAATATAATTTCTTCTTAGTAATGATTATAATAAGGGTTAGGCTATACACATCCCCTGTATTACTTGTTATATTTCCCTCTTTCAAAAAACAATTTTAAAACTTGTTATGTTTTAACCTAGATAAAAAATTTAGTTTTAGAAAAAAAAATCTTTTAGATGAGTTTCAGAAACATTTATTATATAACGATATGAAAACATACTTATAAATAAAAAAAATATTATAAAAATTTAATATAACAATGTCTGAAGTAAAAAAACAAACTTTTAGAATTGGATATAGACCTAAACAAACCTAATTCAACCAATTAAACTATTTAAATCAATATATTCAGTTTGGTCATCCAATTAAATCTGTTAAACCTTTTATTATTTGGTTTATACGAATAACTGAACCAAATAAGTAAGATTTAGTATACCCGTTAACCGAAGTGAAAACCAAATTTACAATTTGATTTGATCTTTTATAGTTCGGTTACGGATATGATTCGATTTTTGGGTTTTTGAACACTCCTAACCACTACAACTATAAATTATAAATGATAAAAGGTAATAAATATAAAGACTAAAAGTAACAATAAATAAATAAAACATTAAAAAGTAATTATTTTTACAAGTTGAGGGGAGAGGTATTGCTGGTAAAAATAGTTTAGAGCGGGTATGTAAGCATCACCCTTATTTGAAAGCTTACTATGACAGCAAAGAGTCAGCATCCATTCGTTCTAGGATTGTGCGGGCTTCCTCTTCTGTGGCGGGAACCACGTTACGGATTTTAAACCCGTTATTATTGGCTTTCGCCTCTGGACGGACAGTGAACGTGAAGTAGAACGTGTTTGAAACCTGCACCATAATAAGTCGAATGGGTAAAAAAGTTGTATGGGTTGGGTTGACCAGGAACACTTTTTGTCCAACAATTACTGGGATAATGTATGCATAGGCCATTGGTAAAGGTTATAAACACGACACCAAACTATGATTTTCGATTCGTTTACATTCAATTACATATGAAATGACCATTATACCCTTCAGGCAAACGTTCGAAATGTTGTGGTTTGCAAGAATAAGCAAATTTGGATGCCTGCATATGCAGTTCAAATTTTGCATCTACTTCCACAATTTGCAAGTAATAATTTATTCTTGCTAACTACAACAATTTCGTCACGAATGTTTTTTTTAACAACACCTCTTGAGCAACTTTCAACCCGTTTCCTTTTAAGTAAAACATTTAAACTTACCCGTTTGACCCATTAGAGATCTAAGCTAGCTAGCCTGAAGTGACCCACTTATACGAAAAAGTAAATGGCACATGCCTCGTCAAGACTACTAGTTTGCAATGAAAAAACAACCAATGTAATTCATAAAAGTTGAAGTTTTGAGAATAGAACAGACCTCACTAGACCTTAGTTCGGGTCTTGTAACGTGTGCAACAACTTCAACATTAATCAAAGGTTGTTCCGCATGTTCAAATTCCGTGTACAGGACACATGATTTGAATCGTAAGAAATTGCCAACGTCCACCTGAGAATACAAATGTTAATGTGGCAGTAGACACAAATGCATAAGGTGAGGATAGTGAGAAACTGAACAATCAATGTTTAGTAACAAAAATAAAACAATTGCGAACCCGTTTGAGATATTCTTGCAGATAAAAGTATTTAGATTGATATAGAACTAGTAACCACACACATCTATCAAGGATTGTTGGTAGGATTCTCGTTATATCTTTGTGCATTTTAGTGGTGCGTAGAGAAAAACGAGCTCATAGGGGTTGTTTGGATGTGTATTTATTGCAACTTGAATAATCAGTTAATCAAATAGCTAACAGAAGTAAGAATAGGCTTGCAGAAGTAAGGTTTGCAAAATGGTACTCACAGGTCTTAGAAAGTCAACATGGTCCACTTCAAGAAAATACGGCATCAATCCAGCAAAAGTATAAGCCGTTGAAAAAGCCAACTCGAAGGCCCGATGCATCAAAAACCCTCCAAAAATACGCCCATGAATATTCCGTTGTTGTGGTTGACAAATCAACGAGTTTTCAAGACGGGTATCTCTAAGAAGAATGCTATTTCTATTTGCTAATGCGGGCATATCACAAAATATACGTCCTTCAGCTAATAATGAATCAAGTCGGGTTTTTTGCCCTTGTTCTTCAATCCCTTTTCTTTCTACTTTCTTTAGTTTTCTTATCTTGTTTCTTGCGTCCGCTTCTTCATATAATAATCTTTCTGTTTCGGTTTCTGGTGAGAGTCGATTCACAGGAGCTGCTTTTCCAGTTTTGGAATCACGCGCCACGAATATGAAGTTAGCAGTTAGAGCTACTGTTTCTTCAATGTCAGTGCTATCTGCATAATCAAGATTGTCAAGTCAGCTCCTGTTGATTTTCAGTAAACTTATAACAAGTCGGGTCGGGTTGAACCAAAACAGTTTTATCTAAATTCTTTATCGTTCCAGAAATAATTCCAAAGTGATAAACTAATGCAAATTTTGTTGACTTTTGATGGGCTTCATGTTATGCTACTCAACCCGTTAGAGATTAAACAGAACCCTAAACGGCTCAAAATATCCAACCTTACATAACCTAACCACCCTCAATGTTAAGCACTTTGAGTATCGAAACACACGTACCACATAACAATTGAGTGACTTCAAGTTGAATATCAATGGAGGACTGCCCGACCCATATGACCGCACCAACCATTTTGAGGTCACAATCAACACTAATTGTTTTCTTGAGTACCATTTTGTCAACAGATGCAGTAACCAACAATAGAGGCCTTGTCATACTATCATCATCAGAGCAATGCTAGATTCACACACAAGTCACAACCATATGAGTTACTGATATCCAGACAACAAGAAAAGTTATAACTGAAACATAAAACCTAATACATAGATATGTTCATTACTAGGATGTGTTAGGTTCGTGGAACTTACTTTTTATGAACGAACTAGAACTTGACAAAGGAATTGGATTTTGAACTAAAGTTTTTTCAAACAATTTGGAACTCGAAGGAATTGAAATTTATCAAAGGAATTGGAACTTTAATCGCATTTAAGTGAGAAAACAATCATAAAAGAATTACATTCTATCATTTGGTTGAATTCCTTCACAATTCGAAAGAAATATGAAATTTAGAATTTGAGTGAACTTATTCTTAAACATTCATTTCTTATCCAAACCCGTTATCCAAACCCGTTATCCAAACCAATGGACTCTAAATTATTTAATTGTACTTGTTGCAGCGTGATGACCCATTAACCATGCCACATCTAGATACCGCTAGCCACTCAAGCGGAGTCGGTGGAAAAGCCAGAGTCCGCTCGTTAAAGTATTAGACCCTCCATAAACCACCGTAAAACCATTTTCAAACTAGAAACCACCACACAAACTCTAAATCCTACATAAACTTAAACTATTCATTATCAAAGAAATTCTACCAACCAAACACGTCTTAACAAATCCATCAAATTCCACGAACCAAACGCGTTTTATTATCTATCTACATGACTAAACATTCATCAACCAACTCTTTAGACTGCAAAAACTACAAACAAAACATCAAAATTATACCTTAACCGAGATGGTACCAGCAAGAGCATCAAGATCTTCAAGCAACTTCCCAATTCTAACTTCATTCCAAGGATCTCTATACTGTTCCCTCAATATATAATCACTCGAAAAGTTGTAAAGAATGGTGGTCCTGCTTTGCGACGGTGTTCTCGTGAGCAATTGGCTTTGTGGGGGTGCATCTTTCGGTGGATCAAGTAATGTTTCAAAGATTTTCGATCTTGTGTCCCACAGAGCTACAGTTACAGGCGAATGGTACATACCTGGCCATAAACCAAGGGGTTTTCTTGACGATGAGTTTTGATCATCACCATCATCATCATCATCATATGCTGTTGGAGAGCTCTCGAATGGTGTAGTGAAGGTTGATTTGATGGTGATTGTGTTGAATTCCATGTGGGTTTTGGATTTGGGGTGAAATTGGGGGAAAAGATTGGTGCTTTGTGAGGGATTTTGATGGGATTTTTGTGGGAAATCGATGGGGGAATGTGGATTGATTTGAGTGATCAAGAATTGGGGCAATTTGTGGTGTGATGATGGGTCTGCAAAACTCCAAAGGCAATTGGACGTAAATTACAAGAGTTCTTGGAGTATGAATGAATGTATGATGATGATGATGATCACATTCGTGTAATGGTCCTACGATTACCATGTTCGATTGTTCGTCATGGAGGATGTGGCTTTTGCAGGTGGGCCAAATGTAATCTCGGTCACTGGTTATGATACAAACACCCAAAAATATTATCAAAATAATAAGTGGTGTGAAAGATATCCAAATAATTAGGAAAAGATTCACGTAGAAATAATTCTAAAGCTATAAAGTATGAAAATTAATTTAAAACATTTATTTTTTAATTAATGATTAATATTAAATTGTAAAGAAAATTTTGTTAGATGATATTTTAAGAATAGTAATTTTTATTGACTTTTTATAAGTTTTTTATTTTTTAAACGTTTATAAATTTTATACACGTCATTATTTTTTTATAAAATTTACACCATAAAAACGAGTACAGTATTATTATGTTATAAGATAAAAATAATTAACATTTTTAGCTCATATTTTGTCATTGTGTCTTTAAATAGTTCATTGTTAATTTTGAATACTTTTGTGTGTTTGCTAAAATGATGAATTTTAAAAAAGATAATGATAGAATAACATTGTTGTGTGTCTTTAATATATAAAATACAATAATTAATTAACAACTAATTAATCTAATACCTTAAAAAACAAAGATAAAATAACATCATGTCACATTGTGTATTTTGATTGTCATTGTGTTATCTTGAATACTATAAGTTTTAAAAAAATACATAATTGAAATAAATTGTGTCCTTCTAATGGTAAAACATAATGAATAATATCTTTAATATTATGAGTTTTAAAAACTAGATTGGTGAAAGTATATCATCGTGTCTTCTAATTGTAAAACGCAATGACAGATAACAAGTTTAAAATCTATAAAAACAATGACACAAATAACAGAAAATGATCTAAAACGTAAAACACAATTATTAATACATATAACAAATGATGTAAAATATATGACACAATAAATAGATATGTGACATAATGAATGAATAAACACAATAAGCTGACGTATATAACACAATAATGTCATACTCTTTAAAATTACCAAACGGCACGTGTCAAGCCCACAACCCTTCTTAGGTTTTTTAGATTATACATCTTTTTTAGTATAACCCTACCCAAACAATTAAGGGTGAGAAATTTGCTCGAATAAAAAATTGAATTCGAAATATTTGAAATTCTGAATCCGAATTATCTAAGAATTCATATATTGAAAATATAAATATATGTATTTTTTAATTGTTTATTATAGGTAAATATATATGCACCTATTTTAGAAACCCTATTTGGTAGTCACTCATTATGCCTTCACATTTCTCCTTCCCATACGCACAACTAAGCCTGAGCAATCTGTCTTTACTTGTTGGAACCTGACTGGACTGGAATCAGAGGCGTCTCTATAGTGTCATTAAATAGGCACCAGCCTTAGGTCTCCTGAAGTTAGAGGTGATAAAACATATCTGAATCCAAAATCAAATCCGAAATATTCAAAATTTTAGATTTGGATTTGGATAATGATTCTAAGAATTTTTGGATATTCGGATAATCGAAATATTTTTATAAAAATAAAAAATAAATATTAATTAGAAATTTAGGATATTTTCAAATATTTCGAGTATCCGAAAAAATTTCACTAAAATATTATATTTTAATAAAATTTATTAAATTGTAATTGTTTTGTTGGAATTTGGATATCCGAATCCAAATACGAAAATTCGGATATTCGAAATTTTAGATTCGGATAGTGAAATCCACTATTCAAAATTCTCAAATATCTGAAATTTAAATATCCGAATTTGAACACCCTTATCAGAAGTTATAAGGCATCCAATTTTACAACCTAAATATTTACTATATATAATTAACTTAGATTGTGTAACAAAAAATTAACATAGATAATTTGGTTAGACGCTTCTTCTTTCGAATATAAAATCATATTGAAAACATGGCCCATTTATATTAACATGGCCAATCTATATTGGTTCAGCGGCTTCAACCTAAAATAAATCCATTGTTTGAATGACTAAATATCTCTTTAAACTTTAACATGCTTTAACTAATAAAGTTTATTACATAAAACATATTGAAAACATTAAATAACGTGTGAAAATGATTTTAGAATTTATTGTTATAAAACCTTCTTAAAGGTGTTTAAATTCTTTATAATTATATTTTAAAACTAAACATATATTACTTACTTTTAATCTTATATAATTTTAATCATTTTAAAGTGACTTTTTAGTACCCTATGATTTATATACTTATGCAATGATATATAATCAACATGTTTCAAGATTCTATAGGAATGTTTGTGTATTCAAAACTTGGGTTATCTTATTAGTTGTTTAGTTAGTTAGCTTGTTGATTGATTAGTTGATAACCATATTAGTTGTCCATCTCAAGACTCAAATACGAAATAACGCCCCAAATTTTTTATTTGCCTTGGGCCTTCAAGACGGTTGAGACGCCCCTGCCCCGAACTGAAAACTGATTATGTTAAATATAAAAACGGAAATAGTAACATTTATTACTTACACGGGTTGGTTCTAATGGGTTGCTGTGGGTATAGTTTTATTCGGTCCTTGGTTTAGAATCGTTTGGAGGAACCAATGGTATATATTCTTCATTTCTCAATCTAATGTTCTCCAATCATACATTGTTCTTATTCTTGATCACTTTGTATCATCACACGCATATAAAAGCAAAGCATATCACACACACTACATAGCATACACATTTTAAAACACACACAACATGTATATAATAGCACACAGTATAGAAGGGTAAAAGGCACATATATACCACACATAATAGATAATATGTATAAAACAAACCCATGTATCACATATAAGGGTGCAAACGAGTCGAGCTGTTCGTGAGCTACTCGAGATCATATCGATAAAAAACTTGAAACAAGCCGAGCTCGAGTTTGAAAAATAGCTCATTTACTTATCGAGCCCGAGCTTCACGTATCGAGCTTGAGCCGGTTTGCGAGCCTAAACGAGTTTTATTTATAAATTTTTATTTAATTTATTTAATATATCATATAAATAATGTTTATTATATATAAAGTTACGGTAAAAACAATTAAATAATACAAATAATGTTATATATAAAGTATATAATTATAAATATATATCAAAATTAGATATAAAAATATTAATAATAATATTTAAATAAATAAACGAGCCGAGCTCGAGCTTGAAAAAGTGTTTGTCGAGCCGAGATCGAGTTTTAAAAATAAAGCTCGAAACGAGTTGAGCTCGAGCTCGAGCTCTCATAGGTCATCACGAGCCGAGCTCGAGCCCATATGAGCTCGGGCTTGGCTCGTTTCCACCCCTGATCACATAAATTGGAGGTGGCACAGGTGAGATTGAAGATGATGATTGACGATGAGTACTACTAACTTACTTGCTGTGTTACTTTATAATAAACATGAATTGTTGCGGTCAATGTTGAAGATTGAAGATGATAAAGATTGAAAATGGTGATGTTTCAATGATGGTAGAAGATGATGCGTTAAATACATACAAGATCAAGAATTGACTCCCCCCGTTAGGTAACTATTCAAACCCATTGTTGTAGGCCTAAAAAAATCAAGCCCCCAATTTATAAAAATAAAAAGTCAATATGGGCTTTCAGTTGACTTGGGTCGGGAGACTTCCCCCTCTGTGACGCCTTAACAGGTTTTGTTTGCTTGTGTGTTGGCTTCGATCAACGAAGATTGAGGAGTCATGTGTCAAAATTTTATTTGTAACAAGGACTAACCCCAACTTGAGGAATGATGTTCAACATAGTATTTCAAGAATTTATCTCTATTTAGCCCACAAACTCGAATAAAAATCTCTTTAGGGTTTTGGCTTCTCGGTATATATCAAGTATCCCTCATTCGCAATGGATTCAAAGAAACATGTAGTCACTTTTACAATCTCGAACCCTGTTTGATCACTCATCTCAAACTGGGTTTGATCTATTCTCTAACCCACCAAACCTATCCATGTCCATTTAGCAAACTCTAGCTGCAAACATAGATCTTAAAGACCAGTGAAATATTGTCCTCTTTAACCTTACTTCAAATACACATTCATATTCCTCTAGAAAATTCAGTTACATACAACAAAATCAAAAAAACTATAAACTATAGTGCTTAGAACCAAAATATATATATCCGCTATAGCATTTATTCAACATAAAACATCATATAATACATACACCTTACATAGAATCGCTAACGCTTGCGCATTACCATATCGATCAATCATTTCTTCACTTTTGTCTCCCGAGCCACGATGAGTTCTATGTCACCATCACCACTATCAGTCGGCATCATGATCTCGTCATCAGTGGTAAAATTATATTTTTCACCAATAGCGCGTAGAAACTGGTACACTTCAAACATCGTGGGCCGTTCTTTATGAGCTGGCAACACGCAGCTACACGCGATCTTAAGAACCTGAAAAACTTCAGTATCAACACCTTTTCCGACTAAAGACTCGTCAATTGCATCTTCAAGTTTTGACTGTGATGATAAATCAGATATCCATTCGACTAAATTACCCTTGAAGGTTTCGGGAGCTTTGGCCACATAGATTGGTTTTTCACCTGTTACTAGCTCCAGAAGCACCACCCCGAAGCTATAAACATCACCTTTTGGGGTGGCTACCAGTGTTCGTGTGTATTCAGGTGCCACATAACCGATATCACCAAACTCACCGTTCACGAAAGTGCTTAAATGTGTGTCCACAGGGTTCATAAGCCTAGCGAGCCCAAAATCAGATATTTTGGGCTCGAAGTCTTGATCCAATAAGATGCACTTCGAGCTTATGTTTCTGTGAAGGATTCGCGGATTGCAGTTGTGGTGGAGCCACGCGAACCCTTTGGCTGCACCAACAGCAACCTTTAACCGGACCCACCATTCCATATATGGGGCATTATCGCCAACAGGATGTAAGTTATCATGTAGAGTACCGTTTGACATGTACTTGTAAACCAACAACCGTTCTTGTTTTGCCACACAAAAGCCTAAAAGTGGTACGAGGTTACGGTGTTTTACTTTCCCAAGCGTTGCCATTTCTGATGCGAATTCTTTTTCAGAGTGTTGTGTGTCGTGTAATCTTTTTATCATGAATGAGGTTCCATCTTCAAGTGTTGCCTTGTATAAGGAACCTGTTCTTCCTGATCCGATGATGTTTTCTTTGCTAAAACTGTTGGTTGCTTTCATTAGATCACTTAATCTCATCTTTGAAACCGGGTTATCAAACAGCGAGAGCTGTAATTCCAATAATAATTAGTAACCTTGGAGCAACAGAAACAGGAAATGAACAGGTGAATTGACAAATACAGGTAAATGTGGCAATTTCGAACATTTTACTCATGAATGAGTCGATTTGGATTATGTTTAAAGAAATGGGTCATAAATCATTTTGTTCAAATAATAAGACTTCTTTAAATTTATTCTGTGATTGTAATCATATTTGAAACACTAAATATTTATAAAATATAAAACTTTTTGGATCTTAAGAGTTTTGAGGCAACCCAATCTGCCCAAAAGACATGTTTTTACATGTTGCACCCGCCCGACCCACTCATTTTGCCAATAATACAACAAACAAAACATTGTTTGTCAAACGGGTCAAGACGGTTCAAAAGTTGCCAAAAGTGTATTTTCAGTGCAAAGTTTTGTTTCAAATATATATTTTATTATTGAAAGAATATAATTCTTGTAATCATACTTGACACAATACATACTTATTTAGTCATCTGCATTGACATGTTATCCACCTTTAATTTGGGGATTCAATCATCTTACCTTGATCTTTTTAGTTCCTTTGATACTCCGTGCCCATTTATTTTCATCAGGATCTTCTTCTTTCTTTCTCCTAACAACTCTTCGCATAAAGAACATCAATGTGCCACCTACAACTAACACTGCGATAGTAACACCACCAATTGCTGCCCCAATAATCACACCCATGTGTGTTTTCTTGGTACTTCCTTCACAAGGAGATAAAGTTTGCCCACATAATCCAAGATTCCCCGCATAGCTATCAGCAGAAACAGCAGATGCAGCAGAACCACTGAACGTCGGAACTTGACCAGTCAAACGGTTATTAGCAACATTAAACTCCTTAAGCCGATCAAGACGGCTCAATTCTAAAGGAATCTGACCCCTAAACTGGTTGTTACCGAGCCTAATAACATTAAGAAACGAACAGTTTGCAATACTGCCCGGGATCTCTCCAGATAAGTTGTTTGATGAGAGATCAAGACTCGTTACAAACTGAACAAATTCCGTCATGTTGTTCGGGAGAGGCCCGTCAAGATTGTTACTTGAAAGATCCAAACCCGTTAATGAAGTACAGTTTTTTAAACCGACAGGAAACCGACCCTTTAACCCCATGTCAGAAAGGCGGATATTTAAAACTTTACTCTCATCCGGATGCCAGCATTCAATACCCGCAAATCTACATATGAATCCTTCAGTATTGTTATTGAAATCCCATGAAGAAAGCAGATTTTCTGGATCTTCAAGTGAAAGTCTAATGGATCTCAGGCAGTCAATATCACTTTGAACCGCATTGCTGTAGCTACTAGATATAAATATCCAAACACACATGGAAACTATCATCCGGGTACCACCGTATATTATCATTTGCATACCAGCCATTGTGCAAAAAGATTGCAGCTTTACGTAAATGAAACCGTCGGTTTCAAGAAAAAAACCTGAAAGATAGCAAATAACTAGAATCAAGTAATCCAACATAATTAAACCAGCTGCACGCGATGATATTTGGACGCGTTTGATGTTTTCATAATCACTTTTATTGGTGTTAAAGTACCCTCACTCTCACAAACAACATGAAAAATTGCAAGAATCTATCATTTGGAACTGTTGTATGAGTATATCATTCTTGTAAAAAGATGCTTAAAAGATGAACTATAAGCTAACAAAAAGTCAATTACTGTAATTCAAAAGTAAATCACTCATAAACAACAAATATCAAAAACCCCAAGAGATTAAAGACTTAATTTACAACCAAATTCCAAAATCTCCCAATCATCATCATCATAAAAACCTAAAACTCACAACATAAAAGTAACCATTTCTCATCAGTTTACAATAATCATTTGATAATCACCCAACTGAGATACCAAAAACCCTAATCAAACACCACTCAAATCACCACTACATCATACAATCATCACACCCCTGCAAAATTAGCACACACCCAGAAACCAAAACATCATCACCAACTCAAACAATCAAAAACCCAAATCAATTCCATCAAACCCACATCAAATTCGCATGATTTGAGCACAAACTGCAGCTTAAACAAACAGAAATGACAAAAATCAAAGCTTACACTGATCGATTGAAGATCTTTAACATGTATGGATGAGAATGGAGGAGTGATTTTATCTGGTGGAATAGAAAATGGTTGCCAATCGGGTCAAAGAAGGAAAGATCATGTTGGAATGAAGATTCAAGCGACGACTAATAGTGAATGGGTATGCTTGACTTGCAGTTGTTTGTTACTATTTCGTCAGGAAAGTGAAAGGCGTGTGAAGTGATGACTTTTGGGGAAGTGAAAGTAATTCGATAAATTGGACCTAAAAATGTGAAATTTCTTGAGTGAAGTT
Organism: Flaveria bidentis; assembly: GCA_018326385.1. NCBI lineage: Eukaryota > Viridiplantae > Streptophyta > Magnoliopsida > Asterales > Asteraceae > Flaveria > Flaveria bidentis. The sequence continues at coordinate 4,174 of BJCM01064239.1, read as the reverse complement.
GGATTGCATTCTGAATCTTGATAATCTTTCAAAGATTTGAGCATTTTACTTCTAATTGGGTGTGAATTAAGAAGTTACGATGTGAATGTCATGATAGAAAAGTTCAAAACTTATAAGAAATTTATTAGATTAAAGATGAAAAACGAACTCAAATTTAACTGGAAAATTAAAATCAAACGTTGATGATGCATAATGAGATAATTTTAAAAGATATAATTCATAGTAAAGATAAAAATTAGAGATGATTAAACTTGTAGAATTATTAGAAATGTTACTGAATATTTTATACTTAAAATTGATTTTTAAGATGAGTTTGTGATAATGACAGAGACATTTTTTGAGAGTCTGTGTTATATTAAAAAATATAATAATTTTTTTTAACCGTGTTGGGTTGGGAAGGTACATGTATAAGGTAAAATCAAATTAAGCTAAAATACATAATAACAACACTTCAGTCATCATCATAATACAAACAAATACATAATATATTTATGTTTGTTCTTTACGAGTTTTTATTTTTTGAAAAGTATCATTACATTATCTCAATAGACATTCGTTATCAACTACTTTCCGATACAACAAAACTGTTATCACTCAAATCTCATCACCGATTTTGATTACATCAACTATAGATATACTTTGAAGTATGCCAAGATATTAATTGATCAAGCTATTAAAAAGATAAATATTATCAGGTTTGAAGCTAACATTCATATATCAAAGCAACTAATCAAATAATAAAGTAAAATTAAATGAACAAATCATAAAAAATATCTAAATTGAAAATTAAAAGTTTGTTTTGAATCAAATCTGAGAGAGAGGTTCATGTGATCATGGATAGGTCAGTGATCAAACTAATCGGCCCTTCAATGTCGTTGATATTAAATTTATAAGTTAAGTTTCAATTAATTATTAGGTTAATTGTTTACTGGAATTGTTGGGTTTAAAGGTTTTTTGTGAGATAAGTTTAGTTAGTTTATAATGATAAAATTCATAGATCAATTTTTTTTGGTGGTCGGTGTCAAAATTTTGAGATCGATGTTAGATATTCATTGACGGTCGATGTTAAAATTTCTTGAGGAGTTGATAAAACTAGAGCATATATAAACACACACATATTTATACCAAACAACAAAACTTTTAATTGGATGTGGACGACTTCATGTTTCTTTCTTAGGTCCACCTATGGTTTATAACTGGATGTTAATAATATCAAATAATTATTATCCAACGATATGAAGTTGGTATCAGACTATGCTTTACCAACAGTTGTAAATATGGGCGGACCCAGAAAATATTGTTTTTTTCACTTTTCGAATGAACGTGTATACCTTAACTCAATACTGAAATTTTGGTTTGGATCGAATAAGGTCACACGAAACAAATTACAATAACATTATAAGACATTTTGATAAAGATACGATTTCATTAGAAAGTTAAACACATTATATTTTATAGTTGTTGTTTATGTGTCTTCATCTTTTGAAAAATATCCACTATATCATCAATCGAAACCATCTTAAAACGTTTTTCTCAATGTAGCAAATACAAGTATTGTTTAAGGTATTCTTCTAAAAAAATTAGACATAATTAAGAAATGTTAATAGATTAATAAAGTATGTGTTATGTGCTTAGTTAAATAAATAATTTAGAGATTTTATTCAGAATAAACCTATTGGTGATTATTCTGATATTACTTTTCTTAACTAAGTGAGATATTATTTTAATTTTTAATGGGTTAAACATTCCAATAAAAATAAGGTCTAGGGATCCTAGAATATTTTTATAAGTGTCAGTATTAAAAAATACACGGGGTCAATAAAAAAACCGTCAATACACGTTACACATAGAGGGAAAAAATTTACGGGGTCGGTTGACCCCTCCGCGCCTTCTTAAGTCCGCCCATGGTTATAACCGACCCATTACCATGATCAAATGAGTTGGTGTAAACATTAGAACTGGTTATAGTGATTTTGTTATATTATATTTGTTTAATAAGTTAAGTCTGATTGTTTTTCTCTAAATTGTTAACCTTTTTACATAAGTAAACGATGATAATATCATAACAAAACTAAAATATAGATTATAATATAAATAAAAGTATTGATATTGAACGTATTTCATCATCTTTTTTCCCTTGTTTTCAAATATATTTTACTCGTTTAACATGATATTCTAATATTCTAGCGTGATTTAACTTGTTTTTATATAACGAGATGGTAATTGTCAATCTAATAATTTAGTTTTGTTTTTATGACTTCTACTTCATACTAAATTTTGATAACAATATAGCTATTTTTCATGTCAAAAGTGTAAGTTATAACTATTAATAGCATATTAATAATTTATTGACAATCACATGAAAATTGAGGTTCGTATTAATGAAAGGTTGTATATGTTCACACGGGTCATGAAAAGGCTACTTACTGTATATGCTCCTATGGAATAAGAATATATATTTTGTATACGAATTCATGATATTTTATTCGTATTTATTTGTTTTAACTTTATTTGAATAAAGAACAAATATAAACATTAAGCGAGCATATACTTTTTTTTTCATGTTTGTGCGTTGATTATATGAATTTGTTTCCTATTTGATTATTTATGTTCACTAATATGATAAACGAATATCAAAATATATTTACAAATATACATAAACAAATGAGCCTGTTTATGGTTATAGAAATAATAAAAATTCATTTAAGTTATTATACATCATTGATCAACTATATATAAATATAAATATAGAATATTTATCGATAACAAATTCTCCCATCTATACCCTTTCTTTTAGAGATACGATGGAATTTCACTTCTCAAACTATTAATAATGACAATAAAATGATGATGATTCATATAATAATCCTTATCTTTTTGTTGGTGTATTTGAAAAACAAAACATGATATTATATTCAACCAAAACGCAGTCACAATTAAAGTTATAAAAGATGTAAAAGCTCTTAGTTCATTATGGGTGAAGGCAATAACGAGAAAAAAGTCTTCAAGTTGGGCGGCTTGTTGGAATTTATTGGAGGATTAATTTCATGCTTGTTCAAATCATTGTGTTGTTTTTTTGTTATGTTGCGTTCTTGATTACTTGTTTTGAGGTTTTTAGTGTTTTGTTAGCTTTTAGTTTAATTAATATATCTTGTCGTTTAATAAAAACTAGTAATTATATAATTATATCTAATAATATATCGCTATATGCCCCCATAATTAGACATAAGTTTTGATTCGTTGTCTAACTATAAACAAATAATGAAAAATAAAAGATAAAAAAAATTTGGACATCTTTTTTGTTTTATGCTTATAAGATCTTATATCTTTATTGCCATCTTTCACTTTTGATATTAAGTCTTTTGGTTTTTAAAATCACGATCAATGCTTGATTTGATATTGTGGTGGTTCTTAAGATTCATGGTTGGTGTTTAGTTTGAGTAGTTATGGTTTTCAAAATAAAGATTGATGTCTAATTTGTACGAGATTAGTAAACAAACAAATATTTAGTATATTTATATGACACGTCCATAGGACCAGATAGAAGGAAAAAAAGGTAAAAAAAAGTTGTCACCCAAAAAAAATACGAAGAAAGAGGGTTTATGAATAACCAATTGATAATAGAAGCAATAGAAAGGAAGAAGATAATGTGATTTGGTGTGATGACACCTCAAAGGTAGCGAGCTTCAAGATTTATGATTTTTCTTGACGTTTAGGTTTTGTTTCTTTACATTCTCAATAACAATAAGCATATTAATTTTCGATATATTACATCTGAAATATTATAAATTCATAGCATGATGATACACACTAAAAGTTCTAATGCTCAACTCATACATAACTTTAATACAGTTTGTTTACAAAACAGTTAATTACTTACATTTACAACTTTACACACTTTATTACAATCCACTTGCCCAATTAACCAATCCAATTAGATAAACACACCCCGACCGACGACGGAATCATCAGGGCGGACGAATGGGAGACGATTGCTCATAGCACTTGGAACTAATTAAGTTAAATTATATTAAATGTCATTATTCATTAAACATTACAAGACAAATAAGTAATTACAAAACAATCAAGATACAACCAATAACATAAGTCTTTCAATTAATCTAGGTCCAAGTCCTATATGAGCACAAGAAGATCTTCAAGTAGTAAACCTGAA